>JAQGAZ010000353.1:0-68468 GCA_034692225.1 Polydesmus complanatus | reverse complement strand
TAAAGTTTTTACAATTTTTTTTTACAATAACAAAAATAACAGGGGGTCCCACTTTTTTTGCGCCACCCGATATATGAGGATGAAGAGATGAGACTGAGTAATATTGAAAAATCTCGTTCCGAGTGACCGCTCGTAACAGCATCACCAATTCATAACAAGGAAAAAAAATTATTTACTGCTAATAAGTAATATTACGCTAAATAATGTTTAATTTTTTAATTAAATCAGTTGAAAATGTTGCGGATTCTAAATTTCATTACTGTACCTTTACAGTAGATGCTTAGGGAAGCGACTTATCAGATAAAACCAATCCCTCTACTCTTAGTAATAGTTCTGGAGCCTTAGAAATGAAACCACGTATATTTAGTCGGTTACGATTTTCTTAACGTTGTCTATGGTGAAATAATGCAAAATTTTAGAGTTTTTCAAAACTTTGCTATTCTTTAGATCTTACTATTGGGACATTGACTTATTGATTCAATTGAAAATTCTCTTGAAAAATCACTGTTTGAGCACTATTGGTCAGCTATGACCGACCAAAATAATGTGAATGATTCCACCTCTAAATTTAGGTAACTGCTACTAATAACTTGTGTCTACCGGGATTTTGAAACAGGTTTCGATCGATGAAACCGTTTCCGCATTTTGGTGTAAACGCAAAAGGTTTGGTCGAACTAGTTCCGTCTTCTGCAAACTCGTTCCCGATAAACCTTTTCTCGCTCATTTTTTTTAATGAAAAGCAAGCGTCATTTTTTTTTTTGGCAAAACATCACCGGTTTTCGGTGCAAACGTTTTTCTTGCAACCTTATTGCTGCGAGTAATTTACGTTTTATGAAACCTAACGTGAAATTGGAAATTTTGGTGGAAAAGAAAGAAAGGGAATCTCCTTTTGAGGAGCATCTATTTTTGAACCTTTGCATATTTTAATTAAAACGGCCTCATTACTTTTATGGCACATCATGTATTAGGCTAAATAAATCTTCATTTTACATAAATCAGTTCAAAATGTTGCCAATTCAAAATTTCACTAGAAAAAATATTTTTCACCTTAAATTTTTCTTTCATGATAAGGTGTAAATATTAATTTTCATCTATAAAAAAAAAAGCCGGAATGCTTATTTTCAAAACCTTTTTTTTTTTAAAAAAAATAAATAAATTTCTGAAATTAATGTAATGAGCTTTTATTTGTCGGAATTGTGATGTGTCGCTATCCTATTAATTAATTTTATTTATTTTTTTTTTTTGTCTGTCATGGAAAACCATTTTTTTCCCCCTTTTTTTTTTTTTTAACAAACTTTTATTTATGTTTCTTGTTATCTGGCTAATTAACCAATTTAAACACAATGTCTTTGCTAATTGACTTAAATTTGCATGCGCCGGGACTTTAATGTAGGAGGAATACATTGTAATTATCTGCACTCCATTGAATAGTTGCTGAGCATGCGGGCGGTGTTATCCGTGATAAATGAGGGCTTCGCGCACAAAAATAAATTAAATATGTATCATAATTAATATCAGTGACGCTATTCGCATAACTAAAATGAATACACAGACACCATATTCTGTGACACGGCGATAAGATAAACAAACCGTATGGCTTCAGTAAAATTTCTCATAATTTCAACTTATCTCGTAAATTAAAAAAATAAAAATAACCACACAATAACAACACAGCTATAATAATTCATATCTTCGAAGCAATTAACAAAATTCCCAGAATATTCCGGAAGTAATACACCAGTTCATTTTTAAAAATCTAATGATCAAGTACAGGAAGCTATTTTATAAAATTAATAATGTATCAAAACTTTTTCCCCCAAAAACGATTATCACGCGCAAGCCATAAAAAAAATCGCGATGAAATTACAGGTATTATAAAAAAATAAAACATTTTTATAAAAAAAAACCACAACAACAACAACAACAAAAAAGTTCACTACAGTATTATAAAATGATGACGTGAATAAAAAAAATGAAGCTTATCACTGCCCAACATACATACAGTATTTGAAAAAGATGAGAATAAAATATTAACTCTAAAAGCTAAAGAACGTCCATTAGAATTTTCAATTTGTCAAAACTTTGCTTTTACTCAAAATGTTAAAACTTGTTTTAAAAAAAATAGCTTTTTTGACGTTAAACATGACCTATGAGTAAAAGTGCTGCCCTCTTTATAAAAGATCGCTCATAAAAAAACTTTTCAGTTTTTGTTTTGTATTGAAATTGACGCTTTTTTTTTTTTTTTTGCTTTGTAATAAATAATTAAGTACACGCGCTTAAACTTAAAAAAAAAAACTTATATACAACTTTGAGATTAAATTCTTCAGGAAAAACCCAGCATAAACACAAGCAGACTTCAAAAATCTGGCAAAATTGTTGTCAAAAGATCTTACCTTTAATTTTTTCTTTTCTTTTCCCGTACAAAATAGCTTATATTTTTGAACATTTAATTGATAGCTTATACTGTAAAAGGCAAAATTTACGCGAAATTTAATCTGCTAATTTTAAACTCGGTGTTTGTTCAATTACTGGAATTAAATTTCCACCGAATCATTCCGATGATTATCAAAACTTGAAGTAACCGAATTTATCGTACCGTACTTTCGTTTGCAGCAATTTTCAAAAAAAAACATAGTTTATTAATTATTCAAAAATATAAAGTAAAATAATTTGAATAAATAAAACCCTTCCCTCCCACTCCAGGCACTCCCAGTAAATAGATCAAAACTAATAGGAACCATTTTGGCCCCGAGACATCATCGCTCGTACTACTAAGAAATGTTAAAAAAAAAAAAAAAAAAGGTAAACAACGAGTTGAAAAATTAATTTCCGCGTAAAAACACGCCATCAAATTAAAAATGTATAAGAATTTCCGCTAATCTAAAAAAGCTGGTAGCGCAGTAATTCTTAAGCCACAGAAAGCCGCTTTCGTTTTAAACTTTCTTCCAACCAACGTTTTCATTCAAAGACGAATTTCGCTGCATCCAATTAGGAATTCAACGCTAAATGAGAGCAGACAAAATTTGCTTTCTCAATTATAATTTATTTAAAAAAAAAAAAAAAGAAGCCAACAACAAAACTTGAGAGTTGCTAATGCGGCTCGGCAAACTCCCACCGAATAATTAATGAGGCGAACGCATGGTACGGTGTCTGCCTCTGCCTACCACCGACCAACAATTTTAATCTCGTATGGTTAACGGCTACAGCAAAACGTCGAAACTAATTAATAAGCGGCGAATAGTAAAAAGATCCTCTTTATCTTTTAAACAAAAATACAAAAAAGAAAGAAAAGGAGAGAAAAAAAAAATTATCGCTTTTAATTAATTTAGCGCCGCGTTGATTACCAAATATTTTCCGCTAAATAAATCTACTTCAATCTTTTTCAAACGCGCTGTTTGTTACGAACGAGTGCGAGGAATTAGCGATCAAAACCAAACTTTTTGGCGAGATAATTGAGAATTATGCAATAAATCAAATACATGTACAGGGGGATACGGGGTACCTCTTTATACCGTATGTGCGAGAAAACGTTCTTGGTAAATAACGCCCAAGTCGAACCCGACTAAGGCCTAACCAACCATCAATCGTAAAAATTCGTGATTCCTCACCCCGCATGTAAAACGGACTTCTAGACAAAAATGTGACATTTTACGTTAACGTATTAAATCGTTAAAAATGTCAATATGCGAAGGGTGAATACTTAAAACCAGCGCATTTTAGAAATTTCAAATGTTAAACGAGAAGATGATAAAAATCAAAACCGCGCTCGAGTGAAATTTTGATAGCAAACCGTTTTCGTACATTTTTTTAATGTAAAATTTTAATGGCGTATAATGGTATAAACAGCGTAAGTCGATACGTTTTGCCTTCTAAAATTGATTTATAAACCGGGAAAACGGAGGAAATGTATCGTACATAATTTATGTCACGTTTAATGAAACGTCCTTACAACAAAGTTTAATATAACAAAGTTTTGAGTGTTTGGTTTAAATAGTAATTTGTACATTTTAT
The DNA here is from genome assembly GCA_034692225.1 of Polydesmus complanatus. NCBI lineage: Eukaryota > Metazoa > Arthropoda > Diplopoda > Polydesmida > Polydesmidae > Polydesmus > Polydesmus complanatus. The sequence goes on along the minus strand of JAQGAZ010000353.1, from coordinate 64,457 downwards.
AGATCTAACTTTGAATCTCAATACCTTTGTTCTAAGCGGAATTTTTTTAACTGTTTGTGAAACTAATTCCACGTTAAATGCAAAAAGATTTGGTGGAACTAGCCCCAATTTCTGCAAACCTCTTCTCACTATTCGTTTCGACAATAAAACTTAATTTTTGAAATTGGAAGCAAATATCCTTATTTATTTTTATATACAGTATATTAATTTTTTTTTTTTTTGAAAAGAGAAGGAAATGATGTGCAAAGAGAAGTGATGTTGTGCCAATGACGTCACAATGTAAAAAAAAAATCTTAACGTACCGGTAATAAGACATTTTTGAAAAGTGCAAATAAGTTTTAATTACGGCGAAATATCGCTATAGGAAAACCAGTCATTTCTCCGTTCTGCCCGAATTTCGTTCCATCAAGTTTCAACATTGCATCGTAATAAAACTTCCTAGTTAAAATTTTATCTGAAATAAACCGGGTGTAAACGCACTTTACTACAAAAAGTGATTTGTAAAGCGCGTATGGCGCGGGTAGTGGGGGGAGAGAGCTGCTGCAATAAAGATGAAGATAACAGACAACCCGTTTTCCAACTACAAACAAACGATAATCCGTAGCTTTAAAAATCCATAAAACCCGTCGATGACGTCATTAAAGAAAACTAAAAAAAAAAAAAAGCCCCTTCTCCCTTCTCTCTCTTCCTCCTCCATCTTCAATTCTTTTAACATCGTCCTCTCTTATGACTTTATTATATAACCAACAACAAAAAAATACATACACGCAGTAATAAAATAAAACGCGAAGGCAAGTTTCGCTTCAATTGATAATTCTCGAAAACCATAAATAAAGATGCAACCCCCATAGGCTTCAATACATGAGCTATAGGGAACGGATGAGATAGTGTACTTACCTCAGTCGTCCAGACAGACATCCTTCAAACGTTTTTATTATATTTTTTAATATGCAACTTTAAGAGAGATGACGTCGCGTATGATACTAATCCCATGAGCGCCGTTTTTCGAGAAAGAAAAACTCGCGATTTAATAGTTCATCAAACGAAATGTGCAACGTTATTGCGTTTCCTAAAACGAAAAGCGATTTTCATCCCTGGGCTTAAAATATTCGACGTCAAACAAAAAAAGATATGCAGCATTAAATGACGATTCAATTAGCAAAAATGTATTTAAAAAAAAACACTAATCCCTCATATTACATCACGTTATAAAGTTAAAAAAAAATACTCCATATCTTTTAAAAAAATGTTTTTTTTAATTCGCCAAAATTCGCAATGATAAAATTGTAAAGTTATGGCTGCCAAGCCTTTAATTTATTACTAAAATAAAAATAATAAAGGAAAAAACCTGATCAAAATAATTCAAATTTCCTTCGTCATAATTCTCTATTATGTTTAAAACGGAACAAAAGATATTTTTGTTATTTAAAATATAAGCCAATAATAAAATTATTAATGTGTAATGCAGTATATTATTTATGTATAAAAAACGCAATAAATTCAAAAATAAATTTGTATAGAAATGGTCTATGTTATTTGCATAAATTATTTTTTTATAATTATGCAAAGCGGATAAAGGTAGTCAAAATATTCTAATAAAAAGTATTTTAAATAAAAAGCCAGCTTGATAAAATTGTCTAACTCAATTAAATAATCAAATAAATAAAAAAAATATATATAAAAAAAGTATATAAACAGTTAACCTACTATGAAAAACAACATAATAAATGTAGCAAAAAATTATTTAGAATTTATAATATGGTAATATATATTTTTTTTTTTTTTGCGCTATCTTCTTTATTTCCTTTTTTCAGCAGATTATTTTTATATCCTCTTATTTTTTTTATTCTTACAATTTGTCATTTAAGGCATTCCCTCTTATGTAGTTCCTAAGTAGTATTCAGTGTTTTACGTTTTGAATAATAGCGATATTAAGAAATCTTCTACGAAGAAGAAGAAAAAAATCTATACCTAGTTTTTAACAAGCCCCTCAAGGAAAAATTCTGCTTTAATAACTTCAGTTAATAAAAAAAAAATATCTTCTACCTTGATTGAGCAAGAATAAAGTAAAAAAAAATAATCCCCAATACATGTTCGTTATTACTTACAATAAATCCTAAACAAAATAAAATAATCCAGTCGTTGTTCTACTGTATTTTTTTAATTAAAGCAATAAAAACGGGAGTTTTTTATTTGTTGTACAGTGTATACAAAAACATGCGCTGTACCTACAAGGCAAAATCCAAAAAAACCAAAAATCTAAAACGTTAAATAAAAATTAATAAATTCGAGCAGTGTATATACACAGCATAATTAGTAAATTTATAGTAGATAATTCTTATATCGCAGTTAAGAGTCAATAAAGCAAAAGCCAATGAAAATTTTCATCACGAGTTAGAAAGGTCGAGTCGAGTAGCCGATAGAGCCCTTTCATCGGCCCGTAGACTCGACCCGTCTAAGCCTAGCTTTGGTATCCAAAAGATCTTAAGTCAACACAAAATTTTGGAACCATTTTTAAATTTAGAAGATACCAAGCCTAAGATTGAGCGTTAAGTTGGCGAATTTCACGGCTCAAAATTTGCGGCGAAAAATTATAAAAACCCGCCATAATTTGTTTTATTTTCTTTAAGTTGTTTTTTTTTTTTTGGATCATGCGTATAAGCCAGGAAGAGGAGTGGAGAAAACGACCGCGTGGTTTGCCGCTAATTAAAAAGTGACAAATTTGCCCGTCTCCGTAAAACTACGTTGAGATGTGAGAGAGGGTTTGCGAAAGTCAAGAGTTCATTAAAAAAAAGTTTTAAGATCCTTAAAGCTTTAAGATGAATTCGTCGAGCGAGAAAAATTTATGTTAATTCGCCAACCATCTTTCTTAGTCTACTTCCTTCTTTCTCTCTCTCTCCATACCACCCTTGCTTTATCAGGCGACACGGCTACTAACTTAAAATAAATCAAATTCTTTTCGTATTCAGAAAAAAAAGAAGAAGAAGAAAAAATTCTTCTCCTCTACCGAGCGCGTGAAAGAAAAAAAATGGGAGAAAAAAAAAATTCTTCTTCAATAATTTTCAAATTCACTTATCGCTAAAAATGTCAGCGCGAATTAATTGCGGGCCTTTGCTTGCTCGTTCAACCACGACACTCACGCGCACGCACATTCGAGTGTCGCGAACTCTTCTCGAAAACGCTGTGTTCGACGAGAACCACAACACGAAGAAAACATTTTATTACCACCGACAACACCACGCGAAGGGCTTTCTAACGTTCGAATCATGCAAGTTGACATTTAACATTTTTCTTTTAAAATATAAAAAAAAAATGTCAACCCGCCAAAAAAAAAAAGAAAAAATCAGGTAAAGATAGAAGAAAATTAAGTACACGTAGTACAAAAAATTAGAATGGATATAAATCTACGCAAATTACAGGCAAAAGCGATGATAAATGACATTTGATTTAGTGCTTTTTCAGGTTTAATCGGTCGTATAAAAGAGAAAATCATCTCTTAAAAGTGGAATATTTTAATGAAATCTTATCACCATCTTCGTTTCCATCGCGATTGTATGATACGATTTGATCGCATTTTGACTTTAATCAATGGTTTTTTAAAAACAAAAATCTCCGATAGTAAACAAGTCTGGTCGAAGCCACAACAAATTCAGGGCTAAACAATCATTGACTCTGTTTGCACTCGTAAAAACGGAAATCCTTCAAATAGTGTAATTAATTCCAGTGAATAAATTTAAACGAGAAATTCCGTTGAAATAAATATATACACGAGAATTATTCAACAAACGTTGGAGAAGTAGAAAAAAGAGTGAAGTTGCGGTGTCGGTGATCTTTTCAAGATTGGTCATAACCGCATTAACAGTTTTGCGTTAAATTCAGCTTATCCGGTGTAAAAGTACGTATTACATGCGCTTCGTGAAACGCATTGAGGAAGAAGGAAAAAAAGATATAAAAATGTTTACGAACCCATGCCAGTGGTCTTTGCATAAATAGGTAATAGGTGAAAGCGCCCCAAGCGATGAATGTGAGGCTGGCAATCGTCAATAGTTGCCGGATGCGCATCGCAACGCCTAAAATGGCCACTTTCCTCTTCTAAACATCTAAATAAATAAATAAAAAAAAAAGAAAAAAAACAATATTAATAACATCTCCAAAATTTTCTTGAACTATTAATAATAAAAGCTCAAAAGAGCGAATGCAAGAGTAATCCTGATGAAGCGATGAGATTATTTTTATGCAAATTTAAAAATAGAAATAAGTTTGCAAATCTCGAAATTTAAATCTTGTAAAACTGGATTTTTTTTTTGTTAATTAAAAAATACAGTATTCAAATTCCAATACAAAAATCTTAATAAGAAAAAAAAATTTACCAACGATATCGAACGCAATATTTTTTCCGCCTAGTATATTGAAAAAATGTCGATCATTTAATTTTTCATTGAGTCGAGATAAACGATTCGTTCGGGGAAGTTATTATGGACGTTTAAAGTTGGATATTGAAGTTTGATATGAAATCCATTAGGCATTCCGCAACTAGGGGAAAGAGAGAAAGAGAATAGAAGCTCCGGAGTAGATTCGTCGAAGGTTTTAAAGCGAGGGAAATAGAGAAGAATAGAGAAAGGAAGATGGATGGAGAAGGATAAAAGCTGCAGTCTCCGCATCTCATCCTAAACGACTAATATTTTATATCCCTCGTTTCACATGCCAACATATCCTTCCTTACTTTTAATATTAATATTAAAAAAAAAATTTATATCCCCCCCTCCAAATAAAAAATAATTAACTACATGTAGGCTACTGCTGAATCTCAATTTGAGCGATTGTTCCAGGTTCCCAAACTATAGAGCGCGCTAAAATTTCCACAAAATTTTGTCAAAATAAATTTTAAAAATAAATGCACCAATTGAAAACATTAGAAAATAAAAATAATTCCTTCGTCATATTAATCCGAAATAAAGATTAAAATAACGCTTTTCTTTTATCCCTCTTAACCGCTCCCCCTACCATTTTAATCGGCTTTTTAAACCTGCTTGATCGAAGCAATAAAAAAAAATATACATTAATTATATTTAAAAAAACAAATAAATAAATAAAAATTAATATTGCAAATATTACTAATTACAGTAATAGGTTATAAATAATTAATTAAAATGAAATCCTATCTCCTATAAATCAAAATTTTCAGAGATTGCTATTAACAGAGAAATGCTATAAACAATTTTTTTTTTTAAAAAAAATGCAAGTTTTCAATGGTAAACAACTGAAACTTGCAATAAACTCAAAACGTTTTTTAAAAAATTATAAATCGTATTAAAAGCGCAGATAATTTCAATAAATTTAACTTTGTATAAAGTAATTCAAAATTTTTTTTTTAAAATAAATAATAATAATAATAGTTCATCTCCAGTTTTCATAAATATCAAAAACTTAATTTCAAAAAAAAATAAAATTCAAGTGCATATATTATTGTACATAATAATATTATTGTTGATTTCTCTCCTTTAACCGGTTAACATGACTTCTACTACATTTTGGAAATATCATTTTTCATTAACGGAATTTGAGCTGCAAAACCAATTCGCATACACGTCTAATGAAATCCGCAATCGGAGAGAGAATTAAGCATAATATATTCCGAGTTATTTCGGTCGGTCAATTGTTAACCCATCTCAACCCCCGTTTATCAAAAAGCTAGAAAACGTGTAATCTACTTCCTCGCTCACCGTTTTATTCATTTATTCTCATTTACGCATGCGCGCCGAGCATTGATTTCGAATTTTTTTTTTTTAAATCTTTTTTCGCCCGATGTACTCGCAACTATACAATACATTTGATTTAGTTTGGTAATTATGCGTTTGCGGATGGGCGATAAGAGCGGAGGCTGTTTACGCGGCGATAATGTTCTCTCATTCAAAAACATTTGTTGGCGTGAAAATGTCGACATGGCGTTGAAGAGGTGAGAGAAAATGGGGAGAGAGTTTGCGATTAAAGTTTTTCGGTCTGCACCGGAAATGTGGTTGAAATTTAGAATTTATTGCTAGCCATAAAAATTTGAGCCCGGTCATCGATTTGATCAAGCAATTACGTCACGAACCGCAAATAAAAAAACTCTCTCTCTCTACCTTTATCTCTCCATCTATATGTCTATCTACCTATCTATCTAGAAGAGCGCGAGAAAAGTGCGGCAAAGGTTAGCACGGTTGCTACGGTTACGCCAGAGGTTGAATAGACAAAAGGAAAGACATCTTAATTTTATCATCTGCATCCATTTCGCCGCTTGTAAAAACGGCGAGTGGGTGAATTTCTTGCGGGGATGAAAAAGAGGAGGAAATTTATAACACGATATCTCCATTTCGTCACCATCTTTTTCATTCTTTTGGAGTGGATAAAGAATACGGAAACCTTTTTTTTTCTTTGATTTTAAGATTGCGCTTCGTTTTAAATAGCAAAAAAAAAAAAATCTTTTTATTTTAAATAGATCCCTCTATTTAAATACAGTAGAGAAATCAATAAAGAAGTATCGAACTCGAGATCAAGTTCAGATTTTTTTTTTACAGTATTTATTTTAGCGCAGGCATAGTTGAATCGCTCGCGTTATATGCGGGCTTTTAGCTCCTAAACAACAAGATATGGAAAACCTGCAAGTGAAAAATAAAACAATGTAAATCCCTAATAATTGTATTAAATTAACAGGGCTTTAAATTGACACTAACGTTTGGTCTGCTGTTTCTACCTGCCACTACGCACTGTTCAAAGAATTTCAGTACTTTTCTTCTAAAAACACTGCCTTGTGTTATATTTCATGTTGAAATTTGTTCAGATATCGTAAATAGTTATGCAACAATTTTAGTTTAGTCATTTCGTTAATGCACCCTCCAACATTAATTTTCAGATAGAAAAACAAATGTGTGATCTTTGTCTATTTTGACCTTTTAAAAAAATTTCAAAAAAAAAAAAAAAAATATTTCAAAAAAAAAAAAATTTTTCCAAAAAAAATATATTTCAAAAAAAAAAAAAAATTTCACAAAAATTTACCACTTTATCCAAAAAATTAACGCGCCTCGCAAACTCGATTTTAGCCTTGATTGGTTTTTACACAATTTTTAACACACAAAATAACACATTTTTTTACAAGAATTTTGGACGTTGGTAGCTTTGTGCAGAACACCGAACAATTGTTAATATGCTCATCCTTAATGTTAAAAATAAATAAATGCAAAACACATCAAAATAAAATTTGAATAATCCTTCGTTGTACGTAGACTCATTACATCCGCTTACGCGCGAGTGAGAGAATTTTGCCACAAAATGCGATTTACGCAGTTTCGAATAGGCTATTCACAGTTCGCAATTCAAGATTTACAAAAAAAAAGAAATTTTGTCATTCGCAAAAATTAAAAACGAATAATTCTTTTTATTATTATTGATTGATAATAAAGTCGGTTTACAGTAGGCTATATAAGCTAACATCTCCAAACCCTAATCCCCTATTTGCCATTAAATCCTAATCCTGTACCGGTATTGAAAGAAAAAAAAAAGTATTTTTCATAAACGTAATCCTAGCGTGTAACGAAGGATTATAGCATTATCCTTTATAGCGCAATTTAAAAATAGAAAAGTGCTAACCCCAATTTTGTTTTTAAAAATAATTAGGCAAATTAATGACACATAAAATAATTGAGTCGTGATAATCTAGAAAACCAAAATCTCAATGACAACATTTTTTTGAAAAAAAAAAAAAATATTTAACGATTTGTTTACAAATTTTCTTATTAAAATTTCAGAAAGCAAAGAAAACTTTATAAATTAAAATGATTTAAATTCACGAAATCGTTATAATTAAAAAAAAAATCTGTTTCCTCTATTTCGCATGACGATAGCCATTAAATGACGGGATAATTTAGTGAACAAGCGTAGCGATACACATAATTTGCGCATGTTTTCTGCAATTACACTTATCTCCCTGCTGTCGTAACCTCATCAACATGAACGCAATCAGATGCGCTCGTCAAACGCGCGAAATAATGCTACTTTAAAACGAATTCGAGACCAGTATTCGAAAAGTTAATTGCGAATAAACGTATTAAGTCGCTCGTTAACGCTCATCGCAAAGGCGGAGGAGAAGAGATACGAGCCAATAGTAAGCGCGCTAAAACGAGGAAAGCGTTAACAACTACAAACTTGGCCATTTAAAAGCAATCTATATGAAAATAAGATGGAGCAATAATAAAGAAGAAAGGGGGTAGAGAAATGTGTATACGAAATACTCGCGAAAAATATCATTTTCTTAACATAGTACTCCAAAAGGGAAGAGAATAGCGATGAGCTTCTCGTCAACTGCATTCACGGTTAACATAAAATGTTCGGAATAAAACAAACTCGACGTTAATATGGCATTTGTATACGGTCGTCCAATTCAATAAATAACAAAACGCCCTTTTCTCTTATATACTTTGTAAGCGCGTTTTATCTCAAAAAGCGTAAAAACAAACGTAAACGGCTATAATGTAAGCGCAATTTTCAAGAATTTGTTACACTGCGATATTTTAATATTTCACGTTCTTTCAACGAAACAATGGTGTTAAAAATTCGAAATAAAACGTTTGGATGCAATTTACATAAATTTTGACAAATTGACATTTACATAAAAATAAATATTTAAATTATTATTATTGTACGGTTACTTATCCGTTTATATCCGCATCTTCGCCTACAAAACACGGATGAAAAAATAAACAAATCTGCAAAAATAAGATTAAAAAAAAAAAAAAAAAAATTCACGATGTTTAGCAAAAATACCATTAAAAATAATAAAATGAATAACCGAAAATTCTCGCATATTTCTACGAAAAATTCAATTCCCATTAAAATTCTCGTTGGGAATCAGTTTTGTTATTTCGACCATAGAACTAGGTTCTAAAAGTTTTTTTTTTTTTAAACTCAATCTATTATTTTCTATATTTTTTAAACTTCGGATAAAATAGTATACGGTAAACATTTTGTTAGAATGAAAAATTATGTCAAAAATGAAATCAAAATGCTTTTTGGGTTGTCTTCGGTACAATTTCTCTTTCCCCCCCCCCCCCCTACCAATTTGCCCCTGAAATGTAAATCAAAATGTCTAGACAACAAGAGATTGAAAACGCAAAAATTTATTTGAGGATTTCAGACTAAAAATCTGCTGTTGGGGGGCGTACAGAAAACCGCCATAAAACAAATATTTAAAAACACTATTCAGTAAACTTTCTCCGAATCTCTCACTCAAGAGACTTTTAATTTACAGAAATATCTCAACAAACGCAACTTTTTTTTAAAAAAAACAACTGCTGGAGTATAATAATATAGACGGCTACGGTATAATATTTACATAGCGGCACTAGCACTATTTTTTGTTAATCTATATTCAAATGCTAAAATTGTGTTTTTCGTGTGTGTCTGCGTTATGAAACAGCCCAGAAACCGCTGCGCATAGACTTATGATTCCTAAATGAACGCCAAAAAAAATAAATTTCGAAAGACAACTTGGATTTAGCGTCGAAAGTTAACGCGATGGCTCGCGCGAGCAGCTACAATGTATAAAACCAATTTTATTTGAATGGAAAAACAGAAATCGCTCCGAACATATTGTCAGGAAAAATGCAACCACAAACTGAAAATAAAAAAAAAACTGAACGAAAAAAAATCAGCCGCTCGCTGAACGGAAAAAGAAAACGGTTGACAGGGGGAGACCATCTCGCTGAAAAAACAAACCGCTTGATGCGGGGAAAAAAAAATCAGCGCACGCTGTACAAAAAATACCGCTTGCCAGTAAAAATGAGCCGCTCGTTGGGAAGAAAAAAAAAATCCACCGCTTCCTGTAAAATGAAAACAATTTGCGCTGATAAAAAAATGAAAAAAACACAGAAGTTCAAACGAGAAAAAACTTAACTTTGAAATTGTCAACCGTTCGTTGTAAAAACAAAAAACTTTCTTTCGCAAAGGGAAAAAAGAATAGCTGTTCCCGAAGAAACTACAGTAGGCCGTTGCCGAAGATCCACTGCAACGTCGGATACATTCCATAGTACTTAACGTGTTAGCTTTTAAAAGAAATTTCGCATACTTTTGTCAAACTCTGAAGTTTCGCTTACGTAAAACTAAGTGTAAAGAACGAGAGTTGACGCTAAAACCGATATCTCGGATCGTTAAGATTTCCAATATGAAGATAGTCCGAGCGAAATGGATGTTTGTTGTCCGGATGAGAAATGAAGCATCGTCTCCAGAGATTGTTTTAAACAAACAACAGTGATTTTGTGAGTGCGCGTAAAATATGGCAGAAGAAAAAGGGCGGAAGAAGAGAGAGAGGGGGAGGGGCAGGGAGGAGAGAGATGGAGTGCTAATGAACGCAGCGTGGGAGGAAGTGGAAAAAGCAAAGAAAAACTCCGAAGCAATTTGGTAAATTGCGCGAGTTGGAATGCGTGGAAAATGGGATTAAAACTCCCTCGTCACTCGTCAGCCATCTTAAGGAGCGAAACAACAATTAGACTAATACCGAAGATGTAATATTTGAGCGCCCAAAAGCCCTCATGGCTCGCCATTTTAATAACAAAAATATACCCCCTCCTTCTCGATCGCAATAAATGAACGAAATGTACGCTCCGAGTCGAAGAACTTTCTCCCTCGCAATTCGTTCTTAATAGATTATTGATTTGTTTACATTTGCTCCTCAATCGATTTCCCGTGATAATTTAATCGCTTTTTTTTCTCCTTCTTTTCCTACTACAAAAACTGCTTAAGTCGAAATTTCTGTGAATAGTTTTGCCGCGAAATAGGTAAATACAATGTACAGTCAGCGTTCCGTAAACTATAAACAATGCATTTTGTTCAATTGTAAAGCACAACAACGCGTTACAAATCGAGTTAGAATTGCAAGGAGAAAAAAAACATGTTTAGTTCATTAAACAACCATGTAGACAGATTGCAACAGAATTCTTTTAACTATCAAAAATAATTCGCGCATATAAAGCGGTTCGCGTAATCGGATTATAGAAATTAAGATGCGTTTATTTGCTCTACATGTATTTTTGAAAACATAAAAATTTCAAGTACCTGTTATACTGTACTCTCATATAGATTTGATAGTATCAAGTAATGAGTTTTGAAGTGTCGAAAACATTTGATTTTGGGAATGGAAACGTTTTAAATTTTTTTTTTTAACTCAATCTAACCTTTTTTCTCCTCTTATTTTCCATGTACATGTTCAGTACATGTAAAAATGTAGTTTCTGAAAAGCAAGGATGAATCAATACATTTTGGAGCTGCCCCGTTTTTGCACCAAAAGGGCAAAAAATGCACTTTTGAGAATCTAATAAATGCCAAACGTATTGTGCAGATGGTAACTAATATATAACTCAAAATACACGTACAACCGCAAAATAAATAGCATTAAATTTTTATCGCAAAATTTTAAGAATATTCCTTGTACCACAATGCAATATATTTTTTTTAAATAAGTAACCCGATGTAATGAATAATATAAAAATTAAACTTCGTGGAGCCCGGAATCGTATTCCAGAGGTCATTTCTAAATTTTTGCACCGGTCAATAAAGAACTTTTTGTCTGGTTAACGCTGCAAGCCTTTCAATTGACAAAAAAACAATGCAAAAACTATGTTTTTTTTAAATAATAGATCTTATAAATCGAAGAAAAACAAAAAAAACTTTTTTGAAATAAATTATTCAATTTACATCATTTTCGCTGAAATAAATTTGTCAACTTAAAAAAGTTTTACCCGGCTTTCCAATCGCGCAGAATTTGTAAGTTTCAGCATTAAGAAGCCGCTGCAGATATTAAAAATTTAACGCAACTCTCTCTGCTCGAGCTGAAAAGTCGTTAAAAATTAAATCCGATATCCGATTCATGCAGACAGCGGATCACTATCGTTCAGTTTTTAACATGAATATGTCCCCAAGCGCCCGGATTTGTTTTCTTTTTCTCCCAAGAATAAAATTGTCATCGCTTTGCGCTTAATCAATCATTAAGTCGGGTGCTAATGTTTCAAATTGAAGTTAATTCGCCATTACACTGATTGAGCGTGTTTGAGATTGCGTCATTGTTAATAAAAGTAGGTTTAAATTTCCCTCCGAGCCAATTTTTCTTCTCGTCACTAGATAGAAAAAAGCGAGCGAAGATGTTTAAGTAATTGAACGCGAGTAAAAGCCGATTACAACTTAATTGAAATCTTCAATAAAAAAAAAGGGGAGAAGAGAGAAAAATAATTCTTAATTTTCTAGAAAACAGCTAATTTTTTTCAATGCTTAGAAATGAAAATTAACGTACAGTATTTCTATAATTATCGATTTTAATTTGAAAAATATCCATAGGCAAAAATACAGCTCTTCAAACAAAACCAGAAGTAATCAGCTCAACCAAAATTAATTATTTACGGTTTATCTGCTTCGCATAAAATTTAAATTTCTATTAAACAAAAAGTTCATGAACATTTTCTTTTTTTAAACAAAATGTAATGAATGTTTTATAAGGTTTAAAGCTTTGCAGAAGTTTTCCAGTAGATTAAAATTAAAGTCTAAAGGAAGTTTAGCGCGCAATTTCCGTGCAGTACCGGGAGCGGAAAACAAAATTATTTAGATACACGACTTTTTTTTTTTTTTTTCGTCTTATTTTTTATTATTACAAATACATAGTAGTGTACAGTATTTTTAAGAATCGCGTCTTCCATATTTAATCAGAATAGCTCAGCGCAATTCTTATTTAAAAACATGCGTCTACATAAATAAATATTTTTTTGATTGCATAAAAAAAAATGAAATTACTCAAAACAACATTTCTTTCTATTCACCTCACTGGATTTCTTAAAAGGAAAAAAGAAAAAAAAAATCGTCATTTCTAAATTCTCATCTTCTCCTCCTCCCACACAGCGCGGTTGCTAAAAACAGAACACTTGTCAGTTTCTATTCACATCATCGCCATAGCCCCCGCACAAAATACATCTCAACAATCCGTTCGAATTTAATATTTAAATAAGCCCGAATAACAAAAACCCGAAACCATGAATAACATCAGATCGTTAAATGACGTTGTTTTCAATGTGCACGCGCCCGTAAAAAGCACCAGCCAGCTCATTAGAAACGCGCATAATAATTTCTTTGATTAGAAATAAGTTTTAATTAAACATCCTCCGAAGCTCACAAAACCCTAATACAGTACTGTACTATTTAATTACATGGTGTCCGTAAAAACACATACCCAACTGAATTCGTTACTAAATCCTTTTAATATTCTGAATATTTACATGACACATGAAAAAACTTTACTTTAATCACTTATTTAACATTTAATTGTTCTATTCAACGAGTTCACCACTCCCTATGCGCAGCTTTGAATCCAGCTTGATCGAAACTGTCCCTGCCTCCTGCATACGTTCACTTCCATGTTTCGTCCTTAAATCTTGTTAATTTTTTCTTCCATGGCGCCCCATATTTTGAAGTCTACCGTTGCTAATTTAAGTCTGGGTTATTGAAAAAGCTGAAATCAATGCAGAGCATAGTGGGTGAGCATATCGCGTTTTGCTGCGTGTTTTGAGGCCGAAGGAGAATATTTTAAACATCGAATCGAACAATTAAAAGTTAAAAAAGCCATTAAAGTAAAGTTTTCCCATGTGTCATTAAAATATTTAGAATATTAACGACTTTTTTACGAGTAAATAAACACCCCCCTTCTCATAAAATGTTTCATTAGCCAATTTCAGTGCCGAAATCTAAATCCACATTTCATAGTTTGATATTTATTTTCAATAATAATTGTAGTTTAAATGCCATTTATCCAATTATCCGAATCGCGTTTGCCACTAATTATTTTAATTAAACGGTGTTCCGACGAGTTTTCAATTTTCGAGCAATTTAATTATGCAAATGGCTTTTTATGAATTAATTTTTGCGTAATCATCTCGAAACTCTTCCTTCAGGCGATTTTATTAGGCCCACCATCTATCGCTTGATCACCCGTGATGATCTTTACACGTGTTTTCTCCGCGCTAAACCCAGATGCCATTGTAAGCGACAATAATTCACCTCCCGAAAAATAAGTACTGTAAATAAATAACAGAAAACGCGCGTAAAAGGAGAGGGTTATAGAAAAACGGAGGAGAAGGCAAAAAAAAAAAAAAATGCAAAAATGATGATAGATGATTGTGTTTGATGATCATCCATTTATGTATTAGAGCTGGTAAATCAGCGAATTGGAAGACGACGACGAAGACGAGAACGACACTAGGTATATACCTCTTGTTGTTGTCTTTCGCCCCGAAAACCTTTTTGGGTGATAAATTCCATCATTAATCCGGCTCAGTTATGAAACACCGGCGTTGCCTAAATTCAACTCTCTTCTAATCCATCATCATCATTCTCCTCCCACCTCTTATTGCTCTCTTTCTCTCTCCCTTCCACTTCATCTCGAGACAGAAAACGCGCGCGCGCAGCTTCCGTTAAGGTTCATCGATAAGTTTTTACAGTGATTAATTCATCTTAACCGCCATCTAGCCTTCTCTTAATCACGATTAAATATACTCTTTTTCTTCTAAGTACACCGCAAATGTTGATTCAAACAGATTTTAGCCTCCAACAACCCGTCCACACTGCTCAAACCCTAACCGATTGGCCCCCCCCCCTCTTCAGCGGCGACATCTTTCGCGCCTAATCTGGTCACTCGTGTAAATAAATCACGACGATTTCCAAAAGCCTCGAAATGCTGCCGATCGGTGAAAGTAGAGTGGATTGGGGGGTAAAAGTGAAGAGTTATCAAATGGAGTGGAAAAGTCTAGCACGAGCAATATTGCGCTTGCATTTATCCATAATAATCCCCTCTTCCTCCTCCTCCTCTCCTCGCTCAAATCAAACTTGAACGCCCATCTTTAAGCTTGTCTAAACATATGGTCTACATGGCGATAAAGTTTAAATCCCGGGATCAATTTTATGTAAAGTAAAGAAATCGGATGAACGAGCGAAATAAATAAGACAAAAATCTTCGATTATCCGAAACTCAAAATTATTGTCTGAATATTAGCATATTATTCAACTAATTTTCATATTTAGCAAAAAGCGTGCGGAGATTTTAAAGCTAAAAAAAAAAAAAGAAAGGGCAGAAAGATATAGGGTAAGTTGCCATAGAACTTTGTTGTTCAGGCGGTGGACGACGGTTCCTTATTTTGACCAAAAATGACAGTAATGTCAACCAAAACGCTTTAAATAATTTGAGCAATAACCGCTCCACCTTTCTTGTCCAATTTGAGCGCAAGATCTGGGCAAGTGGTTTAAGTTGTAACCAACGTTGTCATCTTGAAAGATGACTGTGAAAAAGAGGGAGAAGGGCTGAAAAAGAGGGACCTAAGCCACACCCATTTTCCCAGCCAATGGCGTTCCAAAAAAGTTGGGAGCAGTGAGGTTTACCTTAAAACCAGCGCGTAAACTCATGTAAAAAAAAGTAGAAACGCATTCAGGCAGAAGATTTAGCCGAGCGGAACCAAAACGCAGTAGTAGAATCTCTCAAGTCCGAATCTCGCTAATACGATCCATGGTAGCAGAGAAGAAAAACCACCTTCCAAAGATCATTTTTATTAATTTATGTCATACATTAGTTTCTTTTTCTCTCAAAATTTTATTATAATTATTAATTCATATTGTATAATAAAAACGATTCTCTAATAAACCGAGTGCCTCATTTAAGTCACCGCTTGTTCTTGTTAGTTCGGATTAATGAGATTACATTGTAATAGATTCTGCCCCTACTATTTCCTCCGTTTCATTTATTTAGAATCTTGCGAGTGCCCCCCACCATACCCAAGTATTTGCCCATCGAAATGCCACCCGCTCCCCGGCGTGCGCGCGTCCAACAGACCATCTATTTTCGTCTCTACTAACCGCGCGCGCATAACCTATCTGCGTGCCACACACATCAATAAAACAAGAGTGTGTGCAATAGCCACAATAAAACATCAAACCAGTTGCTGGAAGCACTCTAGTTTTGTTTTTACAACAAAAAAGGTTAAAATATCACGCTTGGGGACGATGATGCTATAACCTCTCTCTCTCTCTCTCCCTTTCGACTTCGTTTCCTCGAGCAATTCAACGGGTCGCAAAATATCGTAATACATGTGCTGTATGAGTAAACGGGGTTAATTCACAAGTTAACATTTCAAATATTAAAAATTTAACTGCGGGTACTCCAACAGCCATTAAAAAGATGAAATTCTTCGGCAAGTAATGTAAGGATCATTTTGTTTCACATATAAAAGTTCATAATAATAATTATTGCATGGTACGGCATAAAAGTAATGCGACTATTAAAAGAAAAACAAAGAAATTTTATAAACAAATACTCCCCCCCCTCAAAAAAAAAATAGAAGTAAATCATGACATAAATAAAACAATGAATTTTCTAAATTAATAACTTAATCGTCATCGAATTTTGTTTCGCTCGCGCTATAATACAGTAGGCTACACTTGGAACAAAAGATGGGTAGGTTTTGAAAATAGAAATTAATTAATCCTGTCATGAGAGACGTGTAATAATAATTAGATTCCGCTCGCGCGCATTTTCAATGAGTGTGAAGTTGAAAAAATATTCCATCGATTACTTTTCTATTGCGTTAGAGAGAAAAGTTTAATTAAATGTGAAATGCTAACAAAACTAAACAACGGTTTGATATATACATATACAGTATATATATTTTTTCTTTCTCCCGTTAAATTCCAAACTTAATACTATAATGAGACAAAAATTAATTAAGCGCTTCGCATTAATTAGTTGCGCATAAACGCCGTCACTTGTTACTAAGTATTTTCAAACTCATCCGCTAATTAAGCCAGATGAGAAAATATTAATAATACCCTCGACACAATCTGGTAAACATAGACAAAAGCAACGAATGATGATGCCGCTACCGACATTTGTCATTATGGAAAGCTTTGTAGCGTACAACTGTCCATCGACATAAACATCAAATCTCCTGAAGAAATTTGACACATGTAAAGGGACGCACTATTAAAATCCAGTACAGTGTATGTCTTTCTCGAAGGTAAAAAAATATAATAATAACAAAAAAATTATTCCAATTGGCAATTTACCCACTGTTTATCGGATTCTAAGGCGCGCCTTTTACGCCGTTTCAAAAGCTATTTCGATTATTTTCCCCCATTCTCGTTCTCGTGATAATTTGCTTCACCATTTTTTACATATTCTGGAACTCACTCAGTGATGCGTTTTACAATGCAGTAGCAGCCGAATCATTTTTTTTTAAATATTAAAACTTTTACATGTACTTGCATTATTGTTGTCATTCATTGGTCATCGAAAATGGGTCTCCAAACTGTTCAGTCTAAGGGCCACACTGACTCTTCCAGACTCTGCCGATTATCATTCAAAGTTATAAACATGCAGTATGTATTATGATCTTGCTCGACATAATTAATTAAAAACAAAAAATACATGTGCATGTACAGGAAAATGCCTGAAATTTCAAATAAAAGCTCTTTCTTATTTTAATACAAACTCTGGGTATGCAATAAGCGTCGTACGCGAAGTTAATTAAATGGCAACAAAAAAAAAGTGTGTCTCCTCAACTACCGGTAATTACATGCGTGATAAATTCATTAAAATTTCTTAACCCTCGGTTAAACACTCAACACGCAAATAAATTTAACTTTAAAATAGGTGATTTTAATGCATTAACCTAATTAAAATACGGTCCACTCGAATAGTCATTTTAGCTTAAGCGCTATCGCATTCACCAAATTACAGTATCTCAATTAATTATAATAAAAATAGGCTACATACTAATGGGTACCGCTGCTCATAGCGTTTAATGAATCCTAGAAAGCTGTTAAAACTTAACTAAAAGTATTTTATCCTTTTAAGTTCCGTTACTAACGGATGCCTTTTTCGTTTCATTAGAATTTAATAATGCTAGGTATAATCCAATTTACTGTAAAGCGGCTACTTGTAAAATCAATCGCTACACAATGATAAAAAAAAATAAATAGCAACATAATACAATAGTAAGAAAAAGCAAGCTATAAAAACATAATAAAACTTTTTCTTTCAATATTTTCGAAGAATGATGATTACAGACTAGCGAAACGCGTAAAGTTTATTTTTAAGAACAATTTAAAAAAAAGAAAAAATAAAACGCCGAAGTATTTCATTGACACGACGATACAAAATAAATAAAAAAAAAAAAGTGTGTAGGTGCGAGGTATAGATATGAAAGAGAGAGAGAGAGAGAGAGAACAAAAATGACAATATAAAGCCAATACGGCAACCATTTTGATTAAATTTGAAAATTTTGATCGTGTAAACAGTTTTCGTACGACACTGGCATCGGAATTTTGGCTGTCACTCATTCCCTCGGTAATGGCGAAGCAGTTCTCATCAAGCCGCGACTACAAGCCTCGTAACGTTCCACTACCACGATGATGATGATGATGATGGCAGTGGCGTTGTTAACCCCCTGCACGTCACTTTCATATGCAAAATACGTGCGCGCGTAAAGCCACAGCACACACACACAAATGTTACAACAGCCATTTGGAATATGCAGATCGTTAGAAAAAGCACACGCACTTCACTTCCATTACAGTTATGAGATATATTCGACGCTCGTAAAATCCCCTCCTCTCTCTCTCTCTCTCTACTTGCCCTGCCTTACCCACGCAGCACAAAACACATAAGATATTTTCACAGCTTCGCCGAGCATTTTATTTAGTTGCCGGAGAGAATAAAAAGTTGGAAATTGCCAAAGCAGTAAAAAAAAATAAAAATAAACTAAAAAAAATAAAAATAAATAAAACTTTCGCTCTCGTAAATTTCTCACATAAAAAAAATCTTCAATAAAAATTCCGATATAATTAAAAACTATAAATCTTACAATGGCGAAACTAGTCGAACAATTTTAATACACTTGACCCTCTTTCATCGGTGGTATTTCCAACTACAGCACTACACACAAATTCGAAATTTGTTTTACGATAAGTTTACTTTATTTAAATAAACTTTTTATCAATTTCCTTTTTTACTTTAGAAAGTGCCGTGAATATTAAAATTTACATAAACTTAATGATACTGAAGGAACCTACATGTACACTGTGTCCGCAAAAAAATGCACCCAACTAACATTTGCATGAAATCATGTACATGTACTGTATTTAACTATTTTAAAAACTATTTTTTAAACATTTAATATTATTGTTCTATTCTGTGTTTAAAAATATTCTTTTTTTGACCTCAAAACAGACAGAAAAACGAGTTCGCCATCTAAAAAGTGTTGCAATACCTCATGCATAAGTTGACAGCCATATTTCGTTCATTTATCGTGTAAACCTTTTCTTGCATCACGCTCCATAATTTATAGTCTTAATAATTTAAATATGATATATTGAAGAAGTGAGCCATAACTTCCATAAAAGTTTAAGATTTTCATGTGGCATTGAAATACTTAGATTATGGATTTCATTCAAAGGTGGTTGAGTGCACTTTTTTTGTAGACACGGTGTAATTTCTCAAGTTTCTATTTGCGTATTCGGAAAAATATTTGTCTTTCGATATCCTGATTACTTTTTATATAAAGTGCAGCAACAGCTTCAATACTTGCAGCAATAATCAGGTAAATTCAATTTTGCTCATTATATCAAACTTAAAAAAAAAAAAAAGCTTTTAAAGTCTATTGATTATGCATTTTTTTATTGCACGTAAATAAATAAAATCGTCCATGATTTTACGTCAAATGAGAACAAAAATGGGCTTTTAAAAGACTAATAAATTCAGAAAATAACTAATTATTGCATACATGATTTACTAGTTTAAATCGAAATACAGATAAAAAAAAGTTGAATTCCCAAAACTCAAATTTTAATATTTACTTTACCTCCACACAACTTCCAAAAAAAAAAAAAGTAAAACGATTATTTTGTTGAATTAAATAAAATCTAAAACACACAGCCTCATAAACTTTTCGCCAGTTGTTTTTGTCTGTAAAGAGCATCCTTTAACTCAAAAAGTAAGACGAAACTCTCTCGCAAATTTACGGCTCAATATTTTTTTTTTTTTTACTAAAATAGTTTCTCGAAAAAACGTGTTTATTTTTGCGTAAAGTTCGTGCTCTAACCACAATCACGACGTCGCGTTTTTAAATCGCTAATTTTATAAACAAAACCTCAAACATTAATTAACTAAACAAACACTGTACGCCTTCGTATAGTAAATAACGCCGACTCTTCGCTAATATGAAATCGACCGTAATATTAAAATTTGAAAAGCAAATAAAATGTGTTTAACGAAAGTGAAGGCGGGGAGGGGGAGGGGGGGGGAGTTTCTAATTAGCATACCGAGTAGAAACGCTTTTAATTAACAAGTAGCGAGGGAAGTTAAAAGAAAAAATTTTTCTCCTTTCTCATCAATAAGAGTTGTTGATTATATACGCGAGTTAATTTCTAATAAAAGTCAACCGAGCAGAAATTCCAGAGGCGAAGCCGGGGAATGACGTTAGGTGGGATGCGCGTTCAAGAAAAATGAAGAAACCAATAGAAACGCAGACGTATCTAAGTGATACATCAAGAATGCAATTAATAAATTTCAAAACTTATAAAAACAACGCCGCTTCGACATCCTCGCTTTTACAGAGCGAGAGAGAGAGAGAGAAGCTCCCCCTGTCGCTTGCAAACCAACAATACACCATTAGGTTGTTTGTGCAACTAACGCGTTGGCAAACTCCTTAATATACGTATGACACGGAAATCGATTTATTGCCACAGTCATATTCAAAACTCTCGCGCAAAATTAAAACTACCGTAAAACTTGGATTCCAAAACGCATATTTCGCACTATTTTAACAATTACCGGTACAGTACTGTATTGCAAAACATGAGTATTATCGTTTGCTTTTAACGATTCATTTTGACTTTTCACAACCAAGTTTTAAAAACAAATCACCAATTTTTTTCTTTTTTCAGGGCACATTTGATTTTTTTTATTATTTAAAAGAAAAGCTATTAGAATAAACTTATGTCTTACAAAAAGAAAGTTTAATGTAAAAACATTCTCCAAAGTGTAATTATTATTGCTCGCCATCGAGATAATATTTGTTGGCGTCCCATAGAGAACCATTATCGCCGTTATTTACAACAACAACAACAATCTTGGAAAAAGAAAACTAATGTTCTTGTTTTAAGTAACGGCACTTTTTCTAAATCATTCCAGACATTTTTTTTCTCAAAAAGCAATGTCCGCTCTAGCTTAAGCAACCACTTTTCTTCCGCCCCACCCACCACCCATTCGATCATCCAGCGAATAAACAGAAAATTCCCCACCACCTATAAATATCTTCTCCCCAAAAAAAAAAAAAAAAAACATTAAAAAAAAGTACTCATATCTTTCACTTACATTCGCCAGTAGCGGCGCTAACATCGCCGCTATCCATCCGTTCAACCCGTTACACGAGTAAGATATAAAGGAACGGAAGAGAGAGAGAGTCTCAGAGAGGGGGATGGAGAGGAGAGAGAGAGAGAAAAATGAAGGGGCCAGTAGCAGCGTGACTGTCGGCGAATAAGAGCCAAATCAACCGCGACAAGTAATAAAAGCTGGCAGATGAATGAACGTAACAAAAGCCGAGGTAGGGATTTGTCTGACAATAGAAAATGCACCGCGAGGCTAAAGGAAGGAGAAGAAGGCAATTGTGATAAAAGCTTCTCGAGATGACGGTGTGAAATTCGAACAAATACGTCATCATCGAACAGTGATGGCGACCAGTGGCAGGCGAACACACATGATACGTCGATAGAAATCCATACGATGATACAACTAAATCTGCGTTGCAAAAAAAAAAAAAATTATGCAGCGCCGGATTTCAACTCGTTCAACGTCCCTCGCTACTACAATTGGGGAAAATATCAATTTGAACGGGGTAGAAAATATTTCATTCAAGCGATATAATTATATTTTATATCAACAGTAAAACGGTACCATTTTTATTATACAACGAACTTCGATACAACAGCATCTTTCAGCGCTACGAATGCAGTTTACATAATAAATATAGCGCAAACAAAAACGTTAAGCCCCAACGTTTTTGAAGCCCCCTTAAAAAAAAAAAAGAAGGTCGATCCTAAGCTTATTGAGACCCCCCGACCACTCTCGCCGAGAGATTGCAAAATAAAAAATAAAACCAGGGACTGGAAATATAAATAGTGAAGAGTTTGAAGTGTGGGAGGAAAGATGAGATCTTCATCCTCGTCGTTTCCACTCACACGCACTTCCTGTGTGGGCAATGTGCATGCACTTTCTGCAACATTTCCTCATTGCGCTCACGTTTCTCAATCGACGAAAGCGACTGGTCAACGTTTCAAATGCAAATCTGACACATTGAACGGTGATGAAAATATCCAACGTGTGCTTACTGTACACGTAATAACTTTTTTTTTTTTTTTTATCTTTCAGCCAATTTTATATCACGTCTCATCCATCAACAAAAAACCTCGATTTGCCCATTTCTGCAATTTTAGATATACAGTACTGTAGTTATATAAAAAGCAAATCTTTTAAAGATTTTTTTTTAAAAAAAAAATACCGGGTATCACATAAGTAATATTACTAATCAACAATTTATATGCAGTAAGCTCATAATCTGAATAAATTAAAAATTCAATTTAAAAAAAACGACAAAATTTGTCTTTAAAATCATAAAAACTTTTTATGTAAACCTCAAAAAGCTCAACAATGACGTCACACATTTCACGTAAAATTTATATTCTTTTGCAATTTATTTTTTTATCTAAAAAGATAATTTCATTTTCTTTAAAAATTTTGTATTTTCGTTTGAGTTAATTTTTTTTTTCTTTACTACCAAATACAATAACCAAGTAAATTGCACTGTGAATTAAGAAATAAATAATTAATTAAAATGTTAGTTGGGAGGGGGAACGAATGAAGCAGGGGCGTAACCATGCAAAAATTTGGACATTATCAAATTAATTTTTCATTTGAATTTAGCATAAAACAAGTCGTCTTTCTATTGTCATCATTATGCAAAATATGACGCCCCAAAATAATTTTCAGATAACATAAACCTTGGCTAAATTTAAATAACGCGTAAACCATGACAAAAACATGCGACCAATTTAAATGGAGATACCGAAAACTACTCGCGGTTTTAAAATAATTTTATTTAAACAACGTTAAAACGCGCTCGATTAATCAAGTCTATTCCCGAATGAGAATAAATATCGGCTTTAAAAAAGTATTTTTGGGTCGTCACCAAAACCTGCGTGCTATAATAATCTACGTGTGTATGAAAATTAGAAGCATTATGCAAATTAAAATATATATATATAATATTTTTGATTGTTATGCTCCGCCGATAGATTTTGACGGCGGCGTTTCCTTCGACGTCGTAACTCGCATATTAAATAAAAGATGACTACGCTGTGACAGCATTTAATTAAATACCCAGTTAGAAAATGCGTTTCGCGACATTAGCGCGTAATAGTGTGAATGTTTAGGCGTTCGCCAAGTCCCAGGTGGAAATAGTTAAATAAAGAAGAAAAGATGATAGCGAATTCCGTCTAATAAAAGCCCTCAATTTACAGTGTAAACAAGACGAAAATTTCACTTGTATCGTCTTCAAACTTTCATACAGTTTCTTAAAGTTAGAAAGAAAAGTTCCACCGCGAATGTGAAGAAGCAATTCGAGAGAGAGCCTACCAGTTTTGAAGTTGATTTCAAGAAAATAAAAACTATTTTCAAATAATAATTTTTTCAAATTTTATTTTTTTTATATGAACAATTTTAAAACCATATAAAACAAGTTTTAACCGACTTTTAAGATATTTTGAAAACCGAAAACTGCTTTCTTAAATTTTACGCTTTTTCTATACTCTGGAGCAAAATGTGCACCAGCACAAAATTACAAATTGATCCAATTTGCGCAAAATGAAACGAAAGCTAAAAACATTTTATAAAACCCTTCAAACGTGTAGTAATCGCTTTATTAACGCGGTCCTTATTAATAAGATTTTTTTAAAAAAAAAAATTCTGACTTATAGCGGTTTATAGATTGTTATCAAACTTCAAATATCGGCTTCTTGTAATACGTTTAAAATTAACTAAGTTACTTATTTATTTGCGCTTAAAGTACAGTATCCCTTGATTCGTGCGCTCCGTTCGCTCAAAACATTTGCACAGTTAACCCTCGTGGTAATTTATTAAAAATATATCGCACACGAACTATTTTTCCGCAAAAATTGACAACATTCTTAATACATTAAAATATAAATGTTTGAAAAATCGGTTATAAAAGCAATTACAGGTGGAGGGGGAAATCGCATTGTTTTAACCGCGGTACCCACTCAATTTAGGAAAATCATTTTAGCCGGCATCAAAGAAACTACCTTTTCTGTTTCAGAGCTGGAAAGAGTCACCAGACTTAATATTTAGTGAGTTGCTTTGGCTTTCTCGATCGCTTCAGTTTAGAAATGATCAACATTCGTTAACCATTTCTATCCACTTGCGACGAGAGAAAAAAAGGGATTTGTAGTCTTTAAACTCGTCGCGTTGTGTTACGAAGCAGCTATAAGTCTTTGGAAGATTATTTGTAACCGATGGCCTAAATTGAATCAACCGGGACCGACCTCAATGATCCCGAGCTACAATGAAACGAGATCAATAATGCAGAGTTGTAAACACATTTAGCGCGTCTGTGTGTGTGTGTGAGTGTGTATGCGCGTGTGTGAGAGAACGAGAGAGAATTGTAAAAATGAACAGCCAGTTCTCATCGCCCACCGAGTCGAGTGTCGCCTAAATCACTAAATTGAATTAAAGTAGTTAAGTGGGCTGGTTGCATGTAGAAAGGATACAACGGGAAAAAGTCACCAAGCGACTATTGCTACGTACTTCAAAATCTTTATCAACTTCTTAACGCTTTCGTAAAAGTTTCTATCTAAGACCTGATTTTCTCTAGAAAACTTTTCACTGAGCTGTTAAAACTTAAAAATTCAGAAAGTTTCAGCTAAATTTAATTTAATCGCGAAGAGCCGAAACTTTCGATTAATTTTCTTTGAAATCTTCACAGTAAAAAAAAAAAACGGAACACCAATAGTAGTTTCGCAAGCAGACCCAAACTCTACTTTCCTCCGCGAGCGAACACCTCAAGGTCTTTAATCCAATGCATTAGTAATCGAGTTTTTCCTCCTTTATTTTTTTCTTACGATATACGAGTAACGTCCGCGAGCATTAATTAGCAATTTCCAATAGTGATGAGTAGACAAAGCGTAGTGAGATGAAAGGCGCATTATCGCTTTCTTTTTTCTTTCTTACTTTCTTTCTTTTACGTATTATAGTCCCTGTTTCTTTTACCCCAGTTAAATAGAAAGCCTAGTAATTCAGACAAATTGAGATAAAGAAAGTGAATTGAACAATCGCTAATAGATTTCTCAGCTCGTTCGAAACAACCAAAACCCACTAGCAAACTACATACTGGTACTGCATTCGCAACCATTTGGTAACCGAACATAAAATCTCGTTTTAACAATGGTCCTAAAACTTAAATAAGTTATCATGAAAGATAAAAAATAAAATACGTTTACCATCACTTTTTATGATCACATAAAAAAAATTAAAACACAAAATTTTCAACCCTGGAGTATTTTTAAATATTACAGTAGAATGTTTTCTATTTTCAGAAAATAATTCGTCAAAAATCAAAATGAATTATTGCCGCCTTTTAGGTGAAATTGGTCGATCATCGATTTATCAATATTGGGACCATGGTAAAAAAACCAGCAAAATTTTAGAAGCAATAGGGCTTTTGAAAGAGGCCCAAAGATTTACTACTCTCCACATCTTAGTAAATTGTATTGGGCCTCTGTTTTGCTGCCGTCAATTAAAATTTTGAATCAATATTCAAAAGCTGCGACCGACTACAAGTGCAGCGTTCCACTTGTAGAGTTCCAGAACTGCTACAAAGAGGAAGGGAGACGTCTCCTTTGGTGAATAGCGTCCTTAGACATTATACTACTGTATTATAGAGCTAGCATTAATTATTTAAACCTTTGCAATAATTACACGTGCAATTAAAACAGTCGCAGGTTTATTAAAACAGTCGCAAGTTTATTAAAACAGACGCATTACTTTTATGCTACTCCGCGCATAAATTTCGACCACATTTTACGAACATGTACTCACCGAATTAATTTTGACTAAAAAGTAGAGCCTAATCGCGTCGTAAACTCGTAAGCTGTAGTTAAAATGATTAGCTACGAGTAGTAAAAATTATTGATTTTTTGATACAAAAATTTCTTATTGAAAATATTATCTCCCGTCTGAATATTCCATATAGAAAGAAAAAGGAATATAAGACCCACAAAAAAAAAAAATTATTCCCGAACGATCATTTTTTCAGATAGTAAGTTATAAAACGCCAAAAACGCGAATAAAATTTCCTTCTAAAAACAGCATAAAATATCGTTTCCATCTACGTAATCCCGTATTTCTTTTCCCCTCCATCCGTTCCGTTCCATTCCACTTATTAAAATAGAAATAAAAATCCGGGAACGAGCGAGTAAAGAAGAAAACAAACGAGAGTTAAAGGAGAGAGCCGTATGCAGAATTATTATGGTTATAAGTTGTTATCTCCTTCTCTTTTATTACGCAAAATGTTTAGTAAACGAAGCCAATAAACGCCGTTTCTCTTTATCTCTAAACAAAACAAATCGACGTAATTTAAGACGTAAAAATATCTCTCTCTCTCTCTCCCTTTCCTTTTCTTCACCACACCATGGCGTAGGCGCGATATTCCAATCTCGGAACAACAAACGCTTTTTCCGTGCACTCAGGACAAGACTCCAAATTCAGCACCAACGCAGAGATTTCTCCCCAAAGTCAATATTATTTTAAAATATTACGGTACTTTCTTTCACTGTCTTTACCTTTCTTATAATAAGGATTTTTAGCCATAAGATGAGAGATAAACACGTAAATCCGTTAAAACGATGAATGGCGTCATAGTGATTTTTAACGGGCGCTACGATAAAGAGTTTTATATATTTTTTTAGAAACGAAAATATTCCGACGGACATCCAAAAGTTTATTGATAATTTTGATTAGTAAGAATATTTGACGCGTTAAAAATAAGCCGCTCAAAAGGCCGGCGAGTGACAACATCCGGCGCTGTCGCTCTCAATCCTATCGAAAACAATCAAAAGAGAAGTTGAATGCGGCTTGTAAACAAATGACATCTCCGCCAAAAAAAAAAAAAAGGAAAAAAACAAATCTAAAAGCACATGCAGTAGTGCTTCTTCTTTCAGGGTTAATAGAAATAATCTAAGCGTTTCCATTAGATAGCAGTGGGGACTGTTTAGTTACAAAAGAAAAATAATGAAAACGTCGGCGAGCCGTCTCCCCCCCCCCCCTCTCCTCTCCGCTACTATTTTAAAGCCGTCAACCGTGCACGCGCACACTTTTCAAGTTGGAGAAAAGCTGCGAACATAAAATTTGATTGAAATTTATTACCCGCTAATTAGTGCGAGCGCTGTCGTCGTTTTATACTATTCCAAATCTTCAGCGTCAAACGCCGACGACTCCATATTATTATGTGCTTCGTCACCCATATGACGCACTTCCTCCGCAACTAATGGCCCCTCCTACACAAAACAAAGCCGGTGGGCTCAAACCTACTTAAGATTTTTGTCCGCCAAAGGACTTAAAATATAAATGCAGCCCACCCCTCTTTAAGATTTTACTTAATAAGTCTACCGGCTCAATTTAAATTAAAGATAATTTCTTTAAATGTCAAAAAGTTTTTACGTCGGAAACTTCAAAAAAAAAATACAGGGGAGTATTAGCTGCGGCGAATTATACCTCGTTTTATCAAAATGAAATTAAATTTATTCTAGAAAGCAAGAGTTCAGAAATAACTCGAGCTCCTACATAATATATTCGCGCATTGCGATGTGTTCGTGATCTCGTGTAAATTCATATTAATATAAAATATTCAAAATTAAATCTTAGTAAAGTAGAAACTTAATAAAAAAAAACCCCCTTGAAAACCCCTTGGGTTTAGAAAATTAAGTCTTTTGCTTTTTAGCTCACGAGCAAAAACCTCGGGAATTATTCTTAATGGTAAGTTGTATGATTCGCCCATTTTCAAATCGGTTGAAGTCTACTTTTTCCTTTTTAAAAAATTAGTTCGTGACGGATTGTTATTCTTGAAAAATGTATCTTTTTCATATCATATGAATCATATCATTCATAACATATATTTCTATATATCTGCATTAAACAATAACTATTTGAAATCTCTTGGTCCTATTTTTAAGATAATCTGTCTTTAAAGACCTTGCTGGTATATATTTTTGCAGTTTTCAATACAATTAAAATCAATAAAATATAATTTTGATTATCTCATTGACTTCGACCGTTTCGGAACTGAGCGTGTCATACTGTACAGTCTATTAAAAAATATGTATGGAGGATTGGGCTTCTTTAATTCCAATTTAAACAACTGAGCCTCTATAATCTATTTACAGTATCTATACATTGAAGCAAAACATTGTGCCATTTTCTAAGGGCCAGTCTTCGACACATTTGGCCTCATTTAGAACTTGTGTCTTGTTTGTTTACGTATGAACTGCTCAAGCGAACGAATCTTGCCTGATTATTCACCAAATTAGTAACATTTTAAAGCTGATGAAACGAGCATTGTGATTGGTTGTTACTGCTTGTTGTGTTCCACAATGTAAAAGCTAAACAGCTAAATCTCTAGTTAACACCTTTTACATTAGAATTAGAAAAAAATCTCCTTGGTCCGCATAATTTACGGCCAATGGAATACATGGTATGGCGGCAAAATCAGTTCGGCAGCTACTTCAGTATGATGTATATGTGCCTTACTTACTCATTAGGAAATACGAATTTTTAATGTGGCGCAGAAAATCGTTGTATTGACATTTCACCGAATTGACATTGTACCTGACTACCTGTACTTCAAAGTAACGAACATCAATTTTCTAATAAGAAAAGTTGAAAGTACCGGTAGAATAATTCGTTCGAGATGATATCGAAGACATGAAATCCAATTTCGAGTGAGTCTTAGTGTATCTTGGTTGAATAATAAATAACGAGAACGCAATAACCTAGGCTTCTCAACTTTTTTTTTTTTTAGCATTCAATTTATTTCGCTTTCTATTTGCTTGGTCACTCGCTTTATAAATTTCTCATAGCAACGACTAACTTCGCGATAATAATTCATCTCCCGCGCTACAGTACATGTCGCTGCATTAAGCAAATTGATATTACCAATACAGCCGGAACGCATTCAAAATCAACCGCGTAAGAATAATAATATTTTTTTTTAAATTCCCAAATTCCATAAATTATATCGAATAAAAAAAGATAAAACATTTCAAATATTAAATTTTTTTTTGTATAAAACTCCATAGAAATGTTTTAAAAATTCAAGTAATTTTAAAATGAAAATACCGAGTACATATACGGTATTATTATTCCTTTATTATTATCTACCTGTAATCATTTTCATCTCTAAATAAATCTATTTTTCTAGTCAAATTTGACTCTCGTCTCAACTTTTAGTTTCAACATCGCGTTTGGATCAAAACCGAAATAAATCTGCATAGGGGAAATCCAATATTCATAGAAATCGAAAACCCAACTTTTTTGCTGTTGTTGCATTTTTAGATCTTTGATACTCAATAGACTCTATACGTTTAATAATTTCAAATCCATTTCAATCTTTAAAAAAAAAAATTCGTCCATCGAGAAAGATGAAACCAAATGTTAAAGAAAATAATACAAGAAATGTTGATCAAGCGTATGGTAATCTTTCAATTTCTTTTTTTTTTTCTCTTTTTCCTAGAAAACCCGACCGCAACAAACTCTTTGGAAATAAAAAAAGCAAAAACTCGGAATATATCGCAAATATATCACGAAACGCAATTTAAGCGGAAACCCAAACACGAGTTGTTTGAGCGAAGAAAAGATGGGTTGGCGTTTGTTCATTCGGAAAATGTAACCCATCTGCGCCAAAAACAGCGTAAACCAATCAACCATCTTTCGAAAAATCTGCTCTCATTTTAAACCTATAAAATAAAATAAAAAAAAAATTGTCTTTCTTCGAGTAAAACACTTTTTAAAACAACCGAAAGAAGAAAAAAATATTCTTTCATGTTAAATTTAGATGCATCCTACTGCTCAAATTTCACCTTGCTCGCCCGAAACTTGTAGCATTTTTATAGCCCCATTCATTCATTCATTCATTATTAAATCTCGGATTCCGCTTGTCATTTTCTTCCCTAAGTGTTATTTAATGAACATCCGCTACTCTTTATTCTAATTAGATACGGCTTAGGTCGATTTCAATCTGTTTTCTACGAACGGGCCTCTCCCGATTTTATTTCACTTTTTTCATTGCTAGTAATTGTTCCACTGATCTTTTAATGCATTTTTAATTATCCATTAACCGGGAGGAGAAACGTGCTCTTTTAAGCCCCTCCCCCCCCCCTTCCTTCTCTCTCCATCATTGCGGATTCCCCAAAATATAATACTCAACCACATAATTCGTAATTTCAAGCTATCAATCTTTAAAAGACCAATTCGTTCACCTAACAACGAATAAAATACGTAAACAGCCAATCAAAGAAATAGTGCTTATAAAAGAATCTTCTAGGTCTAAAATTTTCATTCTTAGGCAGGTGGAAAAGCTGCACAATATTTTGAAAAAACAAGAAATGCTTTCAATCTCGATAAATATCAATTCCATTCAAACAACGCAATATCAATAAATTGATTGTGAAACCCAAAATGAGTAAATATTATGTTAGTAATGTAAAGCTTTATTGTAGAATATCAGATTGAATAAATACGAGTGGGGCATACACTGTATATAATTTTCGAATAACATTTGACATACTGTAAAACTCCGTTTTTACATCTCTTTCAATCAAATGACGTCAATTCAATGACGTCACTATATTGGTTTTGAACTTGAGAAACTCCGTCATTAAGTTTGAATATTTTTCATTTATTCTGGAACTTCCTCAGTGATAAATGTCGTCCAAAAAACTGCATTATAAAGCTGCATTCGAACGAACAAATATGCAGGTAAACATTATACTAGAGTTGCGAGTGTGATAAAATTCTACATAATGCTATTAATTATACTGGTAAATGAAAATATCCTTAATTTTGGCATGTTTATGAGGCAAATTTTACATTTAAAGTTGTTTTTTTTTTTCTAAATAAATTCGCTTTACTTTGATAATTAACAGCTTTATCTCGAAAATTTAATTTACGGTAATATAGAAAGATTTAAAAAAATCCGTTTTGATAAATCAATTTTGATCAAATTTATCTCAAAAAAAAAAAACTAAATAATAAAAATAGCAAGCTGCCTTAAAAATATAAGTGAAAGCTAAATAATAAACTATTATATTTTTAAAAATCCCTCAGCCATCGTCTCGATATCATTCTCCGCTCGGGTATTAAGTTGTACGAGAGCTTTAAAAAACAATCACACTTGCAGGGATTTTGTTGCTCAGCTTTTCTTCGAGTGTTTATCTAGAAAACTTGCGCGATGGAGAGAGAGCTACTACTAATGCATCTTCTATTCCCTAACAAACAATACATCGAAGGCAAACAAAGGGATAACATAAATCCCGCGAATGCGCGTGCTTCAGATTACCCTCGTTCATTTCCCCCCCTTCTTTTATTTTCTTTTTTAAATGTAAAAGATATTGTCAGTCAATGCACTAACGTTAAGACTTTTAAAAAAAACGAAAAAAAAAAGTTTAAAAATTAAGAAAAGCCCCAGTTTTTTTTTAGAAAAAAGAAAATCCCCCAAACTTATAGATTAATGATCTGCAGTATTAGTATAACCGTCAAAAGCGGAGAAAAAGTAGTAGAACTTTACCGAGCGCTAATGAAGAAAGGAGATCAATCAATCATTTCGAGCAGGACTGGATTTGTCGCTAAGCTAGGTGTCGAGGACCCAATAACATTTTTAGCGCCTTTGACAAAAAAAAAAAATGGAAAGGGAAAAAAATATTAAATTCCTTTTCTTTTTAAGAAAAATTTCATTATACATGTAGAGTGCTTAAAAGTTGCTTTTTGGGTCAAGTTTGATAAATAAAAAAAAACTAATATAAAAAAAAACATGTTAAAAAAAATAATTATTCTCAGTAAAAATATTTTCAAATGCTCAAAATTCAAATAGCCTACAGCAGAAATTGGTTATAATATCACCTCGGATGTAACGTAATTTTTAGAAAGTCCCGCAGCAATCATTATTATGTATTCACCTTATTAAAAAAAACCTCTCTTATTGCGTCAAGAAAAAACATGTAATTTTTTGCGTTCTGCTCTTAAAATAATAACTTACATATTTTTTTAAAACAATGTCCGAAGTTGTCGAATACTGTACACAATTTCTCGAGTTTATACTGTATAAAATTAATTGAACAGCGCGATTCAATAATACTGTACGCCTAACATTTCGTCGGTAAAGTAAGTCAATGTTAGCGTCGCGAAACCATAACAATGATCAATCGTAAAAATCATTTTTTTTTAAAAAACAAATATACATGTAGTAACAATTTTTTTTATGGCAAATTTTTATAACAAAATTATATAATAATTATTATTAATTGTTATTGTTACGTTGGCAAACAATTTTAAATAAATAAAAAAATATTACCATAACAACTCAATTAATTGAAAATGATTACGTCTGCTGTAGTTCAATTCTAAAACGCAAAGTAACGTAAGAAACATCAATTTTCGATTACGTTAAGAAGTAGTTAAGGAAAAGGCATAGATGAAGTTAGGCAATTGCACTGTGGGAAAGGCAGGTGGCGGCGAGTCAAATTACTAGCGATCAATGTTACATTTATGAGCGCAATAATGCGGGAGCACGGCGACCTTCCGATTACCCTAAACGACTATGAAATTGGCGTGTAACCGGATGAAGTTCTCCCAGATACGGAATTGATGTAGTAACGTTAGGCAGAAGTTGGAAAAGTGCCATATATCAAAATGTTTTTTTTCTTCTTTTTATCAGAAAAAGCGAATAAAATTGTATGTAAGCAACGACATCGCACGGACATAAACTGCATATTATTAACGTAATAAAATCAATAAAATTTCAAGAATAAATTCACTCTCCAGTTCCAAAAAACGAGAAATAATATACTGTAAGTAGTGCATAAAATATGATTTGTAAACCCAGCTCATACAAAAAAAAAAAGTACAAAATCTCTTATTTACATTATTAATGCGTTTAAAGTAATACTTAAGGCAATAACTTATTTTTTGCTGTTGTGTTTCGTAATGATTATTCGCAGAGTTAATCAAATCAAATTTTTATTTTTCAAACATATCGAAACAAAATATTATGATTTTGTTTACTCACTCTTATTGCAAGCCCCCAAAACAGTATGTACGCTGGGTTACTGTTGGAAACTTAAAAGAATTTTCGTTCACATCGTCGCATGTTTGTTTGTATATAAAATTCTTAAGGGCACCGTAGCCCCAAACCTTATATTGTTTTTCCTAGCTCCGCTTTCCGGATGACCGAAGATCATTTTTATTTTGATATTAAAAACAAACAAAAAAAAAAAAGATCCGGTTGTCCTACCATGTTTTATCAGTTAAAATTTTGCCGGTAAGCTATTTAGCTTTAAAAAAATAAAAATTATCCAAAGTTTGATGTAATTTTAAAAATATTATTTTATGGCAAATATAAACATTAAATGTAATATTTTTTGTAACACTTCATCACTAAAAATCAATTTTGTTACTGAATCTAATTTAACATTTTGCTGTTAAAATTTCTTTTGACATGTTTTTTCACTAATGCTCTTCATTGTCTCCAATGAGAGAGAATCATAAGTTTATTTATTGGAGAAGAAAAAATTAATCTATTGACTAGAAAACAACTACAACTCAATTCTTTGTAAATTCTCAAAAAAAAAATAAATAAATAAATAAATACTGCACTTTTACAATATCGATCCACCATTACTATAGCTAATAAAAAAATAAAATAAAAACACAATAACATATCAATTTTCTAACTACAAATTATAATTTTGATCGACAACAAAAATATAAGTTAATCTAAAAAAAAAAGTATTATACTAGGAGCATACAGTAACTCAAAACAAATTAAATATGCTGACGTAAAATATTAACCGAAAATCTCATTATTTTGATATTATTATGTAGCATTTTTCTAGATACAATTTTCACCCATCTTGTATCTAATAAATGAGTGGAAGAGTCCTCAAATTTTAATTCGAATATTTAAATGCAGTACCGGTAGTGAAATTTAAGAAGGATTTGAAACGACCATTTTATGAGAAATGGCGAGTATTTTGTTTCGTCCGCAATAACTGCTCGAGTACTAGGTGAATCCTTTACGAATGTACAGTTATTTGTCTGATGAAAAGAAAATGAATGGATGGGTGACGAGTTATTTATTGAGTCCCTTCTTCCCATCTAATAAATATTTTTATTTTTGTTTGGGAAGAAAGTTAAAAGATGAAGACGGAGAAGAAAAATTGGCCAAGTTATTGCGAAAAAGAAGGAGGAAAAAAAATTCATTCTTGTTTATTGTGATGAAGCTTTGTTTGATGGTCCGGATTTAATGTCTGAACTCTGAAAAAGTCTCCGAAAGGAAGACGCGTAATTATCCGTTTATTTTCGCTCTTTTCTGCTAATAAAGATGATCATCCCGAGTGTGCGCAGGCGCTAGAATTACCCTTTATGCGAGGGAAATTACGAGATAGGAGGAGGAGCTTAACTTTTACAATTATTATTGGACTCGATGTTTAGATGTGGATGCAGGGCCGGTATTTCATTAGGGATCAGAAGCTACGGTGCAGAAGAGGTCAGCGAATGCCGGAGAAAGATTACAGAAATTTAGTTCGAAATCTCGACAATCTGGCAAGTAATTCATCCGAAAATCAAAAGTCCGGAAAGGTCAAAATCGAAAAAGATTAATAATAATAATAAATGTTTATCCGCAAAAGTTTACTTTTTCAGTATATTTTCGATCTTATGCTTGAAAAACATGTTGAACTGACATTCAGCTACATCTTAGTTGTCAGAACAAGATCCATTCTGCAATCTCGGTCCTGAGTAATGCCTAGCTGAAGACTTAAGACTGAATTTGTAAGCTCAAGTACTCAGCCTAAGCAGCAGCAAGTGTTAAAATTTAATTACAGATTTCTGCTCGAGTTAAAACCTCGTTCAGAGAACCAGGCGTGAGGGTCTGGTAAATCGAAAATCCTCGCCTGCGCGGCGTTAGTTTAAGCGTGAAAAAAACCGTAGTTAAGTGAGATGGGGTTAGGTGAAGTCCTCAGCCCGTGTCTTTACTTAATAGCGACTTGTTTTAATGGGGAAAAGCTATTAGCCAGGAAGAAAAGAGAGGAAAAAAAAAGCCTCGCAATTAAGAGCACTACTATTTTTTAACCCCCTCCTTCCACACTCCCTTCTGGCACCCATTTACACTCTCGTAACTGTATCGTTTCTTTTCACTCACTACCATTTTTTTAAATTAACCTCGGCGAAACGGGCGTTTTTCAGGCGGAGAGTCCTATTGTTTGGAACGAACGGATTTTTCAATCATTGCGAAGGTGAAAGAGAGAGAGTGAGAGAAAAAAAGGAGTAACAGTTGAGAAATTAAAAAAAAAAAAAATTGGCTACGTGCAACTTCTAAAGATGGCTTCATTGCGTTTTCAAATAACTTAGGAAACGTGTTGGCGTTAAATTTTAAAATTAAAAAAAATATGTACACCGTACTGCAGTAGGAAATATTTCAAATTTTCGACATTATAATTACGGTACAGTAATGGATCAAACTGCGTTAAAATTGCCATTAAATTTTTAAAATTCAAACTCATTACACTGTATTTGGATATTAGCAATACAGTACTGTACATGTACATCCGAACAGATATTTGGGCAATGAATCGTTTCCTGAAAATTGTTAGCGATAAAATGTGAGCTGAATATTCGTTCAACCAGATTTTCACGCTGAAAACTCGTCTAGAAAACCAGAACCCACACGTAAATTAAGTACCGTATAAATACATGTAATGAAATTCTTGATATTCTGTTTATTAAGAACCGGAACGAAATTTTACCCCGCATCACCCATAAAGTATCGAATTATCTTAAAAAGTTTAACCGCATTAATACCTATTTCCGGTTTGTCCCTCGGCGATTTTTATTTATTTCTTTTATTAAAGGAAGTCGTCGTCTGATGCAGTTTGCGCACTTGTCACACTCTTTATTGTTATTATTATTATTATATCAGTATCGATTTTCAATGAAAATGGTTGTTTACGATGATAAGGTTTTTAGTTGCGCTGCAGGCTGAGTGTGACGCTGTTGGACGTCACGGCTGGAGTGAAGTGCTACGTGGCTTCGTCTCCTCCACATCACTTCCAACCCCCCCCCCCCCCCCTCCCCGCCACCGGTCGATGACGAATTTAACTGTCACAATTTCTACAGCCGGGGATTTTATTAACTATCGGAAATAATTCAACGTCACTCACCGATTGACGACGTTACGTACATTTAATAAGCGTTTTCGCGCTTCTTTCACAAAGTGTCACTTGTTGTTAAATTAGGTGTCATAGGGAAATAATCGCCTTTTGTGACACATTTGTCATACTCGCGTGTTGACATTCTTTTTATTTTTCCTTTCTTTAAAAAAAAAAAACGTTTTGTTATCTCGTATTGCTTAAAGTCATTAGCAACGCCGACACATTTTGCGTAACGCCTTATTATTAAAATGACCGAAGGGAGAGAGAGAGAGAGAGCATATTTTATGAAACAACCGACACCGTTATTTGATGTCGATAAAAATGATCGCGCTTTATTTTTAATGTTTTTGTAACCTTAACAATGATCTGGTAGTGATGGTAATAATTGACACTCAAAGGTGAAAAGAATTACGAGCCGATTACAAAGTCAACACTAGAGACTTATTAACTGCGCTTAAATTACACAGATAAAGCTTATAAAAATACATAACGTTACGCTCTTGTTATTATCAATGTCTTTTTTTTAAAGTTTAATCGGGTGTAATTCTATCGGTGCTTTACGAGGCCTAACTTCAATTTACTACGGTAATGAACCAAAACCGCATTTTCAAACTAAAACTTTAATAAAATAAATCCTCGTGGTAGTGAATTTTGCTAAAAGATTAACAGCATAAAATTACAATTCACCGTCAAGCGCTTAAAATCCGGAAATTCTAAATGCATGCACACTGTGCACTGTACTCAAAATTGAAAAATTAGACACAACCCATAATTTTCAAAATCCGCTCATGTAGTTTAAAATCATAAACACTGAGCTTTACGAAAACCCAAATCAAAAGATGCAAAATTCCAAAACGTGAATTTCAAAACACAAAAAACAAAAATCACAAACAATAATAATTACTTCGCTGCATACTGATTTCGAGTAATATTGTTACGAAATTAATTTCTGGCAATTTCATTTCGAGAAATCTACTTTAAGACGACGCCACTGGTGCAATCGCAACACTGTACATAACATGTACTAGAAATGCAAAAACATCAATCTTCATTGTAAACTAGTGGAGGAGAGAAATCAAGTTTTCCCAAGTTCAAATACCGTACATGTAGAGGCTACCGATACTGAAAAAAGGTTCCTATTTCAAAACACGATATGTGTAAAATCTTAAAGTATATTATATAAGAGCTTAAGATTCCAATAAATCAAAAATCATAAATATCGATGATATATACAGTATCCAAATAATAATACAAAATATCTAACCACAAAAGAACAAACTTTCATTGACATGTACAAAACTCCCTGCTTCCGGAAAATTCAATTACTGTATTTATAGAGCAAAATCTCAATACATTATTATCGGTAATAATAAAAAAAACTATTACAGAAAAAAATAAATTTGTCGTTTGACAAACAGTCATTTTTCATCTTAATCTCATGTTTAAATATCACCGCGAAAGATTTATTTTCACTACCAGTACCAGTACGAAAAAATTGTACAGTACCGGTAGCGTACTAACTTACACTAAAATTATTTTCTTTTAAAATCAAGTGCAATTCTACAAAATTGTATATTTAACAGATAAATTTAGATTTAAAAAAACTAATTTTAGCGAGCTTAATATTTATTTAAATAGATTCTTCGCTTTAAACCCTATCTTTAATACCATTGATTTTTCAGATTAAACGAATAAAAAAAAACCGATTTCATAGTAGACTACATAGTTTGACATTTAATCCTACTTATTTTTTTTTATACCGTACTGGTATATAAGAAAGAAGAAAGAAAAAATACGTAGAGTCATAAAGATGAGAAAGTCCATTTTGTTGACATTGTCTACGCCAGCGGAATAGTTTTTATAAGGAAAATATATTTTTGTAAATACAGTATAAAAATGAGGTTGTAAACTCCAGAGAATGAAGCGCGCGCAGACAATGTGAATGGGAACCTTTTTTTTTTTTTTCTGCGATGCTTTTCGTGTGAAAGATATGGCGTCAGTCGATTTACCAAATTCTAAAACGAGAATAAAGAATAGTAAAAAAAAGAAAAAGAAAAAATGAGCAAAAAAATTGAAGATGTTGGCGTCAGGCTCAAGCTCCTCCCACACACTTCATCCCATTCTTCGCTCTTGTTTATACTAACTTTAGACTTCATCTACAGAATTTATCCACAAAAAAAACGCGGTCAGTTTCTAAAAAACATCCGACGTTCCGTATAATATACGCGTGAAAAAATAATCTCGGAGAAGCCCTATAACCCCCCCAAAGATGGAGTACTTAGAAAAGCTTCAAAATCGTTTTCCGAGTGAAAAATCAAATATGAAAATTTTAATCTGAAGATGTTCTCTGTTTATAACGGAAAAAGATCGAAATAATAATAAAAAAAATAAAATATGAAAGTTTCTTATTGGCTCTTCTTCGAGCTTCGATATTGCTTTTTATCTTCTTTCTATCTTCAAGATTTGTTTTTCCTTCGGATTTGAAAATAATAGACGTAGACATTGATTTAAGATTTCGTCGATCGAATCTGTTGAAGACATCTATTGCGATTCTATTGATTCATTAGAGTCGTCTTTTTGCCGCTTTCTCATATTTCATTGTAAATGAGGGATAGAAAGAGCGCGTGCGGAATGACCGACTTTATTACAGGCGACTAATTTTTACACCAATTGAACGCAGCAGACCTAAGGCTCGCATCCACACAAAATCCCAACACTTTTCTCTTCTTTTTTTCCCCCCGGAATATTTGATGAGATACTCTCCCCCAAAAGTGGAAGAGTGTCGCGACTCGAAATAACGATTCTCGTCATTTCGTTTATACCGGTACGTAAATAAGAGTGAAGAAAAGGGGGCGGAATAATACCCTTTCCCAATGCCAAATAAAGAATCAATACGAAGTTTTCACGTATACGTAATTACAATAATAATTACGTATTATTATTAGGGGGAAAAATAATTATATACAGTTTACATTGAAAAGCTCATTTAAGCTAAATTTGATACTTTTGAAATGATAGATATTGTCAAATTCTCCATTAAAAAAAATCTTAAAATTTTTAAAATTAATTTAAATTACCATGCTTCAATTGAATAGTTACATTTGAAAAGCAAAATTCTCCAATAATTACTGTACATGTAGGCCTATATCAAAATTCCGAAAAATCTAAAAAAAAACCAAAATATTTCGCTACTAATTATTGTTGGAATTGAGTTCTAATTTATAATAGTAAGTTTATAATAGTAAAATAAAATAATTAATATTAATACTATAACAATTGCCTTTTTTGCTGTCCCCATTTTAAAAGTAACGCATTTTTTCTATGGTTAGAACTGTTTCAAATATTTTTCAAGTATGAAATAAATCTTCTAATTTCAAAAATAAATTTCCTTATTTCAAATCCTGTATAATATAAAACTTCAATTTCATAAATAAATAAATCTCCTAAGATTATAAATAATTTCTCAAATTTCATAAATAAATCTTTCTTATGTTTATCAACAATCTCTATACAGTACTTTCGTTCAATAAATCTCACATCCCCCCCCCACAATAAGTCTTATTTTATTTAAAATTAAATTCTACATTTCTTTCAACCCCCCCCCCCCCCCTCCCACCAATAATTTTTTTCCGAGAATTTTTTGTTTATTTTTCAACGAAAAAAAATTTTAATGTTATACTCTTACCGTTCAAATATTGTATCAATCGTTAAATGAACAATACAAATAATAAATCATTTCACTCCCCCCCCCCCAAGGACCAAGGTATATGTTTTTCCTCCACAGCATTTATTATGAGCCAAGCACATAAAATCCTTATTTAATTTCTTATTTACCCTGTAAGTCTAAAAATCTTCGCTAATAATTAAAACATTCTCGAATTACCGAACGAAACGGTACTGTATTTCCTTACCTTCCCGTATAATATTCAAACATTTTCATGCAGAACTGCTACCAATCATAACGCGTGACGTGCTTAGACCTCCCTAGAGAACACCTTTTGCGCGTGCGTGTAAAGAGTGTGACACCGAGTCAAAGTTCATTTCCAAGAAGATCAAATCCCCGCCATTATTATTTCTATTTTTTTTTCTTCTTCTTTCTGCTGCTGCCTTTTCCATCTTCCACTCCGACAGATGCCATAGGTTGGCATCAGTCAAAAGGAAGAGCGAGAGCGGGAGTCGAGATAATCGAGTTTCAGGTCTTCAAAGAGACCTCGAAAGAGGGCGGTGTTGCTAGCTTTAAAGCGTCACCCCACTCGCCCTCCTAGTTTGACTCGACGTCGACATTGTAACTAACCAAACACTTAACATCGCGGGACCATAATATTTACCTCATCTTTTTCCAGAGTAAACACGAAAGATCGAAGTTGAGAAAAGGGATGGCCCCGAGGTGGGTGGGAGAGAGGGACCTGTCAGTTATTCCCACTCACTTTTACTAAATCTCTCTCTCTCTCTCTCTCTCGCCTAACAAACTCTAGAATCTAGATTCTCAATCTTTTTTTGACCCGTGACCCAACAAATTATTATTAAAAAATTTTTTTTTAAAAAAGAATACCAAAAATTGTATTAATTACCGGTAAGCTGACAAATGCAGATATTCCGGTACCGAAATTATGAAAAACTTTATTAAAAAAATGACTTGGATTCTAAGGCTCTATCTCTTGAATTAAAATATTAATCGTGACGCGCGACACGCATTTTGAGAACCAGAGTTCTTGCGTTATGCCCAATCGATCATCGCCACCAAATTTTAGCAGATAAACAACGCAGCGCATTTGCTCTTACAAAAGAAAAGAAAAAAAATCGAAAATATTTAACCCATACGACATACATGTATGAATAGGATTCTTTTATAATACAGTATGACAAATAAAAAATAAAAAAATAAATATGGACCTACCTAAACTACTTTGGTCTTCAGTTTCGCTAATGGTCACTGTCAACACGAAATCTTCTCAGCACCTACGCAAAATAAATAACATAACATTAGATGACATATCTAAACAAAACATCAAACAAAATATGTACTGCCCTCTCTCTCTCTTTATACACACGAGACTGAATGACAGTAGAAAGTGAGATACAAAAAACAAAATGAATAAAATATGTTTCAAGCCTTCATCTTTTTCTTTTGGAAAAATAAAAGAATTTTTAAGGCAAAAAACATAAACTATTTTCATCGGCTAGTTTAAAACATAGAAGGAAAGGTGACTTATTTGAAATGAGGAAAACTCTTAAGGAGATGGTAAGCCGTCATTTTAATACGGCACTAATAAAGTCAGTTCTTCTAATCATAATATTACATGTACTAAAAACTGTGTTTTTTTTTGTGTGTGTGTGATCCTCACGAGTACAGTATTATGCAATTAATATACGAGATGCTTTATTAATCACATGACTAATTTAATATTAACCAAGGCTCAAACACGGTTAATATTGAATTAGTCAGCGATTAATAAAGTATCTCAAAAATATATTCACGTTATTAACTTTAACCATAAACAATGTACATAATTCATCCCCGTATTATAAATGTACATGTAAAGTATAAAAAAAAAATTGCCGTAACACCTCAAGTTTACCGAAAAAATACCAATAAATTAGGAAAAATTAAAAAACAATGGATTGAAATCAAAATAAAATAAGTTAAATAAATCATCAGTTAAATAAATCATAAAATCAAAGTTAAATAAAGTTAACAAACTAAGTTAACAAACGGATAAATTTGCAACCATGTAACAGAATAAAATTGCTGAAATTGTGCATAAACTTGATTATTTTAGGTATTCACAGTACACAAAGTTTATTTTTACAAGTAAAAAACAGGAATAAATTAAATTAAATTAAAAAAAAAAAAAAAATCTTGACACATTTTTTTCTTTATAGGCCTATACGAGGATAATTCTTAAAGTAATAGCCCTCAAGTCATTACAAAAAATGAACTCCCAAAAAAAAATTCCTACGAGTTCATTTTTTCTAATGACCTAAGGACCTTTACTTTACGAATTACCCTCGTAGTTGCACGTGTGCTTTTAGACGATCAATAAATTAAAATAAGAATATTGAATAACATCCCCGCTTCTTCTTGCATCTTGAAAAACCAAATTATTTAAAAACATTTGCTATAATATTATGATACCCTCAAAGTGAAGTCGGTTAATCAAAGTTTTACTGTGTTTACAGTTGAATTTCAATTCTCCAAATTATTTAAAACCACTTCATCTAAAACTAATGAAACAAGAATATTAAATGTCAGTTAAAATGCCGACAGCTCAAAATTTCAAATTCTAAAAGCCATAAAATATTCAAATCTTTTCTTCTCCTGGATTTTCGTATGTTCAGGATTTTGGTTTTTCGAGATTAATGCGCCATCTATAATTTAAAAGCAAGATTTTTCCATCAAAAGGAACGAGCAAAATTTCATCACCCCCACCGGTGCGTTCTCGAGCATATTTTTCTATTGTCAGAAAAAAGTAGTGATAAAAAGCAAATAGCGTAACGTTGTATAATCAGGGGCGTAGCTAGGATATTTTTTATGAATAACGAATCAGATAATTGTGCTTCGGTAGATTTAAAATTCGGATAATTACAATACAGCTGTAAACATTACGTAAATAATCGAGTAGAAGAAAAAATATTGACGTTCCAAATTTGCGCGACTTGAAAATTTCATTTTCTCAATCAGTTTCTTTGGGGAATTGAAACGAAAATCTAATTCTTTTCGAATCATGGAACTAAAAAATCGCAATCTAATAATTCAAATATTTATTTATCTACACGGTATAATATTATTTTTTTTTCTCCTTCCCCTTCGTTTCAAATAATAATAATAATAATAAAAAGCGGCGTTGGTGAAGTTCTATTCGGAATTAACCATCCGATTACGTTATTTCCGCACCAAAGAATATTTAAATTTTATTGTAAGAGTGGAAAAGAACGAATGCGAATCCTCGTCGCACATCAGCTGATTGCGCGCGCTCCTCTAACATTATAAGATAAGCGTCACCCCTCCTCCTCCTCTACACTACTTTTCCGTGAAGAAAAGTGCATAAAATCCCAAATTCCATAAAAAAAAAAACTCGATTTAAATTGCAGCTCTTTTTTCTTCTCTCGTAAAAGTGTAGCAACGGCAGCCACCATCCACAAGGTTTTCAAATTTATTCTAATTTTTTTTTTCTCTACTTGTACGGGCTACACTCGTATTAATACAGGTACCAGTACCAGTACTTGTCAAAATGTTCGCAATAAAAATTCAAAAGGAATACAGCTCCAAAAACCTTCCCATTTAAAGAATCATTTTACT
Organism: Polydesmus complanatus; assembly: GCA_034692225.1. NCBI lineage: Eukaryota > Metazoa > Arthropoda > Diplopoda > Polydesmida > Polydesmidae > Polydesmus > Polydesmus complanatus. Next base: position 20,557 of record JAQGAZ010000353.1, on the reverse strand, counting down.
ACGTAGTAAAAAGGTAAAATCAGAGTAAAAATATACCATTGCGAGATTAATCTAAACCAGAGAAAACCTCAGTACCATAAAATTATCAGTGCAACCAACATTTTACCTATCAAATTTCAGCGTAACAAAATTTAATTTCAAAAACAAATTGTTTTCGGAACACTCAATTCATTTATGACTTGAGAGCAAAGAAAGCGTAAAATGTTGCTAAACCATTGCTTTTACTACAGTAACTCGTTTTTTAAAAAAAAAAAAATTTAAGCCCAAAACTAATTAAAAATAATAAAACTTGCCGTTCTTATAAAATATTATACCCTGTTCAGAATAATAATTACACCAAGCAACTGAACTAAAAAAAAAAATGCTTCTAGCGATCATTTTAGCCCCCGAGTTTTAAAAATCTCTCGTATACCATGTGAATTTGTAAGGGATATAGCACCCCAACGAGTGTTTAGCTACCGATTGAGTGTGGTAACGCGCGTTTTAAACCCTTAAATCTAATCCATCTTACGATTATGCTTCGCAAACGGTCGTAAAACTGAGAAAAGAAGCTCCTTGAACACGAAAGATTGGACTACGTAACTCGGGGACTATTAAAAAATATACAAGTAAACCTATAAAAGAAGAGAGGAGGGGGATTCACAATCTACGAATACATATTTAAAAATCAAGATACAAAAACAGTTACACGAAGCTTGAGCGAGATTATGCAAATGATCGCCGGTAATATGGAAATTTAAAAGTAATAAATAAAAATACCGGGTGTCCGAGAAGCTTCTTTCCGATTTCTATCTGTCTATGCAGTGTATAAGGCCGTCCTCGGAATGCAACTGTTCCGCAAGCGCAGAGTTTCTACCGATGGTAGAATTTGATTGACTTAAAACTAAGTTTTAGAAAAAAAACTTCATTTAAATTTTCGCGAGAAACATCATAATAATACCAATAATGTACAGTATTTTAATAAAAAAAAAATACAGTGAGTCAAAAATAATGCGCTTCTGGTATACCGTATACGAGTATTTAAGAAAGACTATTATTTACCTTACGCATAAACGGCGCAAGAGTAGTTAACATGTTATTGGATCTCCAAGTGTTATGTTAGACGGTTACCATGGCACATTAAATACGCTAGCAGTTAAGGTTTTATCATCGCCTTAACCACATAGTCTCTTAATAAAAAAAAAATTACCGCCTGAAAATACGTTTCGAGCGTAAGGATGTTCGCACTATACCTCTTACGCGTTGAAATACAGTACCAAAATATTAAATGTTTTAATAAAATTTTCTAAAAATTTTTTTTTGGTCTCTCATTTCAACTTTTAACACCCAAAATTCACTCCTTTATATCCGCGCGAGTATAAATAAAAAAAGTAGTTTAAAAGCAAAGATATGAACTGGTTAAGTCTCATCCCATGAAAGTCGATTGAAATTCCGCTAGCCGCCGCCATACGTGACTTTAATAAGTATAGTTCAAGCCGAAAAGAGACCCACAATAGAGAAACCTATTCATAAACCCATGACCTTTATTGCTTCACTTTCATTAAAATAGAAAACAAAAAACAAGTCGAGAAATAGAAAATAAACAATCGCTTAAAAGTTGAATTTAAGAGTAAACAATCTCAGAAATTGATTCGATAAAAAAAAAGGGTGAAGACCCAATTTGCATTTTTAAAGACGTCTTTAAGATGAAAAAAAAAATATATATGGGATAGCTGAGGAGCAATTTCAAATGACTGTTAGTTTGTTACTTCCTTTAAATATGGCGCTTTCAAGAAAATTGGATCAACCGACAAAACGCTAAAAGAAAAAAGTAAAAAAAAAAAAAAAGAAAGAAAAAGTATCAATTTTCTTGAAGATTTCATCTCCCAATTTACTCAATCCGTCGTCCTCTTTCTTTATTCTATCCATCGCATCTCTCTGCCAGCTTTTTAGCTGGAGAAAATAATAAGAGATAAAAAAAAAAAAAACACACAGCGCTTGGATTAAGGGTTGGAGTCCATCAGGTGAACATCCTGTAATCCTCCGTCAGGGGGCGCTTTCGCAGCTATCAACTTCCTCATCATTATCAGCGCTCAGACGCTTCGACTTCAGAAGAAAAGAAATTGAAAGAAAGCAAAAAAAAAAAAAAAGAACATTGTAACCGAGTTAAAACCGCGGGGGAGCTGCGAAAAACATGGCCGCCGATCGCAATACAAACACGTACTGTACTTGGAATATGGCTCACCAACACGATGGTAATACTCCAATGTTTTCGCGACTAAACCACGTGAAATCGCTTATTAAATTCTTAAAAATCTATCACAAAATCTCAACAAAAAAATTGAGTTCTTTGGAACATTGTTATAATAAAAAATAAAATTAAAAACGAGTTGCAAAAACTTTTTAAAAATACTCAAAAAACTCCCAACAAAACTTTCCAATAAAAAAAATCTTTAAACTCAAAAAATCGCCTAATGAAACTATAACAATATTTTTGAAAAATAAACCGGAAGTGATCTTAATCAAATACTGCAATCGTTAGAAACCCTCAGTAAACACCCAATTCACTCTCAAAATCAAAATAAACTAATTAAATAAGAACAGACCAAACTCAAAACAAGGAAAAATCTTCATTAAAGTTCAAAATTTAAACTTTCTACGGTAGGAAAAATACTAAACCGGAAATGAACTCAACAAATTGTTCTCTATATATTCGCAAGCAAAATTAAAAAAAATACATGCTGAAAATCTCAAAACAAAAAACTCATTTAACTCCAAAAACGTATTACTAAAACTACTATACAAACCATAAACCTCAACAAATTCAACTGGTAATAAAAGTCCACATTTGGTTCCTCGTGCAATCACTAAAACCACCAATAAAACTCACTACAGTATAATACATTATTCATTTAATTCCTCAAAATCCCTTCTAATTCAGTTTTTTTTTTAAACAAAAATGTGTTTACTAAAACGTTGCGCTAAATAAAAATTAACCGAAACTAAGCTAACCAGAGTTAATTAAGTTCTACAAATGCCCCCTATACATGTAATGTCTCGGGGATTTTTAAATCAAAATCAATAATGACTGACTACATCGGAGTTTGTTTCTTCAAAGGGTTAAGGTAGCCTATGATACGTTTCCGGAAAACAAAGCTTACCAGCACAATATAAACAACGCAGAGCTCGTTTCGGATTCATTCCTCTACCCTCCTCCCCCTGCCTACGAATCGAGCATTAGTGTAAACATAGAAAAAAATAGAGGGAGGGGAGAAAAAAAAAATGTCCATAGAAAAGTTGTAAAGAAAATAAAAAACGTATTATTAAAAAGGAATTCGAGTTGAATTCAAACTCCCTCCGCCAATCCATTAATCATCTCACTCGCCTACTTTTTCGCTTTGACATGTTAGGTAGTAGCGGGTACCAAAAATCCAGCGCGGCTACGAGAATTCACGATTAAATCTCCAGGAATTTCATTTTTAGAAACACTGCGTTGTTGTATTCATTCAACAATAACATTCGCATTCATCATCATTTCTTCCTTTCAAAAACCCAAAGCTCGTTAATTCAATTGTGCCATATACATGTATATCGGGTGGCGCAAAAAAAGTGGGACCCCCTGTTATTTTTGTTATTGTAAAAAAAAATTGTAAAAACTTTAAAAAGAATATTATATTATAAAAACCACGATAGGTAGTTAATGAAATAGTGACGTCAAAGGTTTAGCTAGGAAAGAAACAAAATTTTACAATTTTAAATTCGCCATAAACATAATTTGATTATATTGCAAGTTTTCAAGAGGGGTCCCACTTTTTTTGCGCCACCCGATATATATTTTTTAATAACGAGAGCAAAAATGATGCTTTGTATGGAAAGCCCAACTCGCGAGAAAAAAAAGAAAATACGTTCTGGTTCCAAACACTTTTAAAAACGGTTCTGAATCTCAAAACTCGACAACAGTTAACTCCGTTAACCTTTAATAAAATTGAAATTGCACGAGGGTTTTCCGGAATTTATTGAGTGATTTATACAGTCTCGTTTTTAGGTGATTAAGATTTTATTTCCATAAAACAAAAAATTCAGTAAGTAGTTTTTGACTTTAATGTTCCCGTTTTTCAGAGTTTTCTTATTTTATTAGTCTGGCGGCATTCAACTTTAAGAGAATTCCGACGCATTTTATAACAGAAGACGAAGAAAATGTTAAAGAAATTTTAAGCAAACGACCCATTTTTTTAAAATCTATTTAATATTAAATGTTAAAAGTCAGATTTGAAATCTCGTAATTTTGTTCCGCGCCCTAGAAACACTAGTGCAGAACATAATAATTTAAGGTTTTTTTTTTCTTCTTCTTCAAATGGGCACTCGCGAATGATTAAAGGGCGCGCATGCGTAATTTCGCCAGTACAGTACGTGTAGTTAATTTACGTGCCGATAGATGTCAGCAATTTCATATATTCAAGAGAGTGAATAATAATTATTTATGCGTACAATACGCTGCTTCAAATTTATTAACGCGTGAATACGCAGAAAAAGCAAAGGCATTGTTTACTTTATGCTCGCAAGAAAAATTGTGCCGAAATGATTAAGTCGATCATGTGAACTAAACCAGACATTTCAAAATACAACTTTTGTTTTTCCTCCTGGTTTATTATTTGTCTTTAATAATTTTGCTTATTTAATAAAATAAATAAAATATTCCTAAATTCCGATTCAATTGAAGTGGATCAACACCGAAAAAAACCGGATTTTCATACATCCTACTACTGTACATAAACTTATCTAAATGTCCAAAATAAATTTAAATCTCCAAACAAATTTAAATCTCAAAATAAGACACTCGTAATTTTAAAATTTAATGTCAAATGGATTTAAATCTCATACGGTGTATATAAATCTCAAAATACTGTGTATCTAAATCACAAAATATTGTGCATCAAAATCTCAAAATGCTGAAAATTTACGTCTCAATGTTAGCTCAAGTGTAAACAAAAATTTTTTGTAAAAAAAAAATCTTATAAAAATATTACAAATCTTAATCTCATAAAAAATGTATCAAATCTATGCCAAATATTTCTCTTTTTTCTCGGATCAAGTTGGTACCCATCTTGGATATAGTAAAAAAAGATACCTCGAATTTTGCTCAAATTTTTTAAAAAGAAAGATTTAACAAAGGATGAAGAGAACCGTTCAATCAGAAATGACAAGTAGATTAATAAGATCGAAATAAATACTATTTACAACAATAATAAAAAGCGCTATTGATCAGCGCCGTCTAAAATCATTTATCCCATTTTTACACTCATAAACAAAATTCAAAATCATTATCAAATGTTTGCTTTATTAATATCGATATTAATAATAATTTACTCAACCCGGTGACTATAAATCAAAAAACATTCTGAAAAACAAAAGTTGTCGAAATCAATAATCCCAATAATGATTATTAACGATCGCTATTTTCGCATTATGTAGAACCGCAAAAATCCGATGTAGCAGCAAACTCACCTTTACCGCTGATCTTCGACTCTGAGAAAAATTCCATAAAAGCGACCGAGTCGAACTACAGCATCAGCAGCAGCTCTCGCGCTACTATTAATCAAAAGGGGTTTCCATTTCCCCGGTCACTTCTCAATTTAATTATCCGGCAGCATTGCGAACTGAATGTGTGACGTAAAGCGTAAAAGCGCGTGCATTAAGCACGTAGGCGAAGCGTAAAACAGCGCCGAGAAGTTTTATAGTTTTTCGTTATTTAACAGCTCTGTCCGGCGTTTCGCCCTCGCGGGGGGATTGAAGGGTATGCGAGGGGGGAACAGGGCTAAGGGGTCATCCATACACACCATAACCTCTCTAAGTATCTCTTCCCATCTCCCATCAGTCATTGCGCTTTGATTACGCTAATAAAAGCTAGTGACTTGAGTCGAAAATAAAAGCCGAATTTCATTGTCGCTCGTTCGGATTAGCACTTCCGCTTCTAATAACTGTTTCCTCTAGATTTATCGTCATTCAACATGTTCCGACTGACATAATTAAAAATTGCGGGCGCAAATTTCCCTCGCGATTCAATGTTTGACATTTCCAACTACGGATAACTTTTCTTTTCCACTCGCTCAATTCGATTCTGATAAATAACGCGAGAGTAGATTTTTTTAAAGCCAATTTCATTACTCGCCGTACTTTCAAGTGCATACTCCAACATAATAATAATGAGAGAGAGTAGAACTCACGAGCAAATGCGTTTTAAGCCATAATATTAATCAGGGTCCAACCTTCGACCATCTAATGCGGGAAAGCGTGTTTCATGGTCGAAGGGTTCAACAGTACTGTATACTCATAATATGTTAATAGGATAGAACACTGAATCGACATTATTCCTCATCATTTATTTTATTTTTTTTTTTTGACTTGCGCAGAAAACGTCATTTTTCAAATGCATGTAGCCTACTGTATATCTGTGGTGGAAACTTTTGAGTTAAAATTTCCTCATTCTGCAGTTTTAAAAAGTTCTAGTACACGAAATCGCGCGATACCAAAATATTTTTTTCCGTTCTTACAGTTTTCCGCTTTATTGAGGGCGTCAAAAAAAATTACTACAGAAATAGGCGTTTCACGTCAGCTGAAAACTCCAACCTTTAAGGTTTTTTTTATCTTACTCGGCTCATCTTTTAATCACTATTTATCCATTACTTTAGCTTAATTATTTCTTTAAACTAAGTTTTATCAACGCTGAATCTTAAAACATGAAACGCTTTGATTCTCAAAATGCTTTTCGTTTCCGTGTTAGACAAGTTTTCCGGTTTAGAAACATTTTCCCATTGCGTTTCCAAAATGATGTGCCCGTTCATTCAGGTTTCTTTTCCATACGTTCGTTTTGAACAGAATTTATTGCATGTAAAAAATAATTCCTTTAAAAAAATACTCTAGGGAAGATAAATAAGTCCTCAAAAACTTTAGCAATTAATAGGACTGGGGCTCTTTTCAGGGTACACAGACTAAACTAGTGCGAGAAAATTTATCAATCAAACTAGAAAAATGCATTTTCTGGACCATTTAAAAATTTGGAACGCAAGTCTACGAAATATAGGAGACGGCAATTAATCTAAATTGGTATTCTAAATTTCGAGCACACAATATTTTTTCTTCAAAAGAGGAAAACACAAATCTCACCGAGAATTATATCCCACTGCTCGCCGGGCATTACCAGAAAAAAATTGATCGCTGGCCGAGGAAGAAAATAATAAACCAGACGAATACCACTCGAAAATAAAATATAATTCACTCCGGAAATTCGTCGGGGGGAAAAAAAAACTGCTATAGAAAAAACTACATCATCGAAAAAAATGTCCATTCGCCGCACATAATTCGATTCTAGCGTTAAAAATTCATTAAAACGACATTCCTCAGAAATGTGCGGTTTTTGCAATTGCATTACAAATGGACAATTATTATTATTTCCGTCATGTGCTCCTTCCATCAGCGTAAACAGGTAAATATGGTACACGTACAATAGCGAAGCAGTAGCAATAAAGCTCTGCTCATCTAAGCTGGCCTTAAATTCCAATTTTACGCGATTTCATTATACGCGGAATTTAGCCAAAAGAAAAAAAAAAAGAACGAACGTAATTTCCGCGAATAACAACACATTATTGCGTTCGTTTTATTCGTTTTTGCTTTTTCGAAACAAATCGCGATAACGTCAACCACAAAACGATAAATCGACGCTCACAATTGCAGCGTGCGCGCGCGAACTCCTCCCCCCCCCCCCCCTCCCCAAAAAAAAAAGATTTAGGTTAACATAATATCGCGTGGCAAACAACAGCTAATAAAATATGGTAAATCGCGAAGGAATTCGCGCAACTTCACCTCGTTTCACGGAAAAATCAATCAAAAAAAACAAACAAAATGCTCAACAAAATCTCATTTAAAATTCTTAGGTTGACTAAAAAATAAATAAATAATAATAACTTTAAAGTTTCTTTAAGAATTTATTTTTTTGGTCTCGTAATCGATTTCGTAACAGTAATTAAATTTTTAAGCCAAGTTCACACGACGTGTTGACCGAAAGATTCGATGCGGTCACCACCTGGTCACCCGTCGACCAAACACAAAAAAATACCAACATCTTAATTACAGTAAAAAAAAAACTCCTATTAACTGACCTGGAGATTGCTCGGTTAAGAAAAAAAACCTTAAGCAACTACAGTGTAATCAATAAAAAAAATCAAAAATTTTATACCATATAAAAAAAACCAATAATAATCATATGGTTTAATTATTAAATTAACAAACAATTATTTTTTTATAGTTAAAACGATACAAGTTTCTCTGTAAAATGGCATCATTTTCAAGCTTTTATCTTTGCTAGTTTTTTTTAATATAATATATAACAGGCGGAAGTTGCATTTTGGACACCCGGTATAAACCTCAATTTTTAATTAATGGCACTTACAACCTTTTTTTTTTTCTTTCTATAATTTCCACTCTATCTTAAAAAATAATTGTCGCGCGAATAAATCCACAGTGTAAAAAAAAGCCGCCTTTAATTTCATTTCTATCTTTGAGCGAGACTTAACAGACCGTCACGCGTGTAAGGCGCGTGCTAAGTGTCAACGGTCTGTCAGTTAACCATATCTGCGAAATTTATCTTTAATCGGGTGAAACCCTATAAACTCTTAAACCGACCTTTAACGCTTTCGTCTATCTACACACCACTACGACTACCAGTCCAGTTAAAAAAAAGAAAGAGTTAACCAAGCTGCTACAATACCGCCTGTGATTTATAATATTAAAAACCATAAACCTTAATTACAGACGACAACTGCTTCTAAATTAGTTCATAGTCGGCTACAAATTACTTTTTTCCTCCTCTCTCTCTCCCCACTCCAAATCTCTATCTTTAAAAAATAAGGCACGCTTAACCGCTCTTCCGTCGTCTCATGCCGCGCTGCTACTACTCGCACTGTACTATCGACCATTCAAAAACTCTGCTTTTATTTTCAACGGCCTTAATAATTTATGCGAAGCTCGGCTAAACTTTAATCGAAGCCATTAATTTGGCACTTCTTCGGCGTAAGTTTTTGATACACGGTGTGGCAGAAAAGTCATAAGACTGTTTTAAAAAAAACTTTGTATTTTACACAACGGTTCAAATCAACGCTAGCGCCTTCAAAGTACATGCCTAAGAAAGCCACTCACCAAAAACAATTATTCTTGGCAATAGTTCTGGAACTCTAAAAATGAAACCATGCACATCAATTTGATCAACCACTTTTTTCTCAAGGTTCTCTATGGTGAAATAAATGCATACTTTTAAGACCATGATAAAAAGACTGTTTTAAAAATTGCAGTACAGTATCTACTTTTATGTCACACCATGTAAGCGTGAGCGAATCTCATTTAATTATTGATAGTCAATTAAGAAAAATCACTATCTGATTTAACTGTACTTTTATTTCGTCATTCTATCTTGGAAAATGCTTATCCTTTCCAGGATTGCAGTCTGAAAGTTCGATCGGTTCGAAATAGAAAAGAGAAGGCTTACAAGCTACGGTAACCGTGAAAGCCCGTGGGAAATCAAATTCATCTTCTGCATAAAGCGGAGGAATTAAAAATAAAAAAAAAAGATAGAAGCGGAGGAGAGAGTTAAGTATAAAAAGCTCACCTGATTTAGATAATTAGCTGAAAAACTAAGGCTAATGGACTACAACGCGCGTCATCTATCTTTCTAATAAACACTTAGCCTTATTTCGCGCGCCATCGACTCTTCTTTTTTTTTTTTTTCCTTATTGAAATTGTGTCTACTAACAACAAAAAATAACGTGGTTTCAACTTCGATTTACGTCACGTAGAAAATAGCATCACCAATTTTAACAACGTGATAACTGCTTCTAAAAACCCGGAGCTGCCTAGGCAAATTCCAGCTCATTTTAGATGGAACTGCGCAGGTGAATAATTTATATCTTAATGCATAGCTGATTATCTGCGCATGTCATCTATTGCATACGTGATGATGCGCACATAAATCGCGGCCATTACGTTCATTCGCTAACTTATTATTTTTTTTTTCACTACCGGTACTCATCTTCTTCTTTCCTCATTCACTTTTAGCGTCGTCGATGAATGTATCGCGCAGAGTGCAAATTCCACGAGAGCATTTTCTTCCCCCCCTTCTTCTACAGCCACTTATTTTTTTTTTTTAATTCGAAAACTGACGTAAAAAAAAAAAATCCGGCGGAGAGTGCAAGAGAGGGGGGTAAAAGATAGAATTATAATAATAATAATAAAAATGAAAGAAAAAAAAAAGCTGTTTATGACCCAAATAGATGGTGTTTGGCGTTTCATACTTTTAATATCCCACCATCCGTGTATTTTTTTTTTTTTTTTACTATTATGTATGTATATTTTTTTATTTATTCTATTCTTTCTTTCGTGTTATCAACGCTTTTGTGTTAATGGTTAATAGGACGCTGGTTGGGTTGGCTGTGCGTATTCTCACGCACGCGCGCTTATATATTGCACTTTCAACTCATTTTCAGTTCAGCTCATCATTCATTACTCTCGCGCGCATAAATTTTTACGTTTTTAAAAGATAAGAGATTCGAGAGAAAAAAAATTAAAAAATTATTAATGAGTAAAAACATTTGTACGTTCTAATACAATTTTCGCTTTCAAAAACGAGAAAAAGAAAAATTTGAGAAAATAAATCTTTCAAAAACTAATTTTTTTTTTTTTTTGTTTTTGGCTGTTTATAAAAACCAATTAAGCATAGAAGCGCATCAATTACATATCTCTTACACGCTCATTTGGCCAAAAAATATTATAAATGAATAAAACATGAAAAAAAAAAATTATGATAAATTTATGTACTTTCAGTTAATATCAAAAAATTATATACGCACGCGTATAATATTTTGCGAGTATTTTTTATGAATTTAATGCATATCATGAATTTATAGCGTAACTAAAATCTAATCAGTATTAAAATAAAGAGCACTATCAATAAACTTCAGATATTAGCTAAGAAAGTTTGTATCCCAATTTATCACTTCCGAAAATTTTTGTAATTACAGTACTGAACTGGCAGCTATTACGGGAGGAAAAAATATCTAAGTAATAAAAACACTTTGCAACAAAGTTTACATAGTGCGGCGTAACAGTAATGAGACTGTTCTCAGAAAACTTTGTATTTATTGCAAAAGCTTAAATCAACGCTGGCACCTCTTAATGCAGATGCCCCTTCCCTACCCAACAATTCCTGAACCTTAGAAGGAAAACCATGGACACTTGGTAGGTTACAACTTTTATACTGTAATTTATCTTGACCCACAGTGCCAAACCGTGACCTGTCAAGTAGATTTTCGATTGAGACATCAACACGGTGGCTCAATATTAATATCTGGAAAGTAGTGAAGTTTGAGCCCCCTTTTAGCATATTATTATCCTAATTTTGCCATTTCGTCTCGGAAAAGTCCGTGGCGTCGTCCTGTTATTGGTAAGGTACATGATGAATGTTTGACCGCGCATCAGAATTTAAAAAAAAAAAAAAATTAAAGGAAGCACTACCTGTAATTAGTGCTTCTCGTATGAAAAGTGATCAACAAAAATAACAATCAGTAAAATGAAACCAAATATTTTTTTTAAAAAAAAAAAAAACAACTTTTTGAAATATATTTTTTTTTTTCGCAAATTAGCTTTGGAATTAATTACGGTTCTTCACATCGCAACTGTCAAATTTAAACAAAATTATATACACGCATCAAAAAGCAAGAAGAAAACACTCGTTATTCAAACCGCACTAATTAAAACCCCCACAAAAAAAAAAAAAATTAAAGAAAAAAAAATTAATATTGTGTACTTTTAATTATAGTTTTCTTACAAACTTAATTATTGCTTTGACGACAGATGATACGTTATTTCTCAAGCGTTATAACAACCAACCGACCACTTTTCATGAAAGCGAAATATTCCATAAACATACCGTTAAGAATACCTTGCATTAGACCGAAAATGTGCACAGTTTTATCACTTTTTAAGGTCGGCCCAAAAATTATTATAAACCGTATTTTCTAATATCGTCCTTACCATAAAAATTGCACGAAACTCTCGTTATAATATAATATTTTGCATCCGTTGTCATTTATTTTGCATCCAAGGCGACAAACAAACGTAAATAAATAAACGACGCTTCCCGACCATCATAATACAATATAAAAAAAAAATACCAATTCAAATTAATAATAGTGCGTGAATATAGTGAAGTGTCAGTTTACCGATCATTATTTTACATAACGAATAGTTATTTTCTTTATGCCGTACTAGCAATTTATTAACTATAATCATTGTAATAATACTCAGAAAGTTGATAAATGACACGGAAAGGGGGGAGGGAACGAGTCACCGACATGTAGTTTTATTTTCAAATTTAAACAACTTTAACTAAAATAAAATTCAAAATCTTAAACCGGTTTAAGCTTTAATTTTGAGCTTGAAAAATTGTATTTTTAGCAAAAAACGGCTCTTAAATCGAAGTTCTCTAACATTATATTTTTCATTTATTAAAAAAAAATAAGTCATGTACCAGTACTATAATAATGTAAACATAAGTATTTAATGCAATCATGCTCGTAGAGATAACGGTGAGAAAAAAAAAATGAAAAATGACAAGCTGTCTAAGAAAACATTAAACAACATTTCCTGTTTTTCATTTTTTATCAACCATTATTATTATTTTTTTTTTAATATTTCATAAACGCATTCGCGATTCCGTACCGTGCACAAAGTAAAGGAGTAGTTGTTAGGTTGGAACACACGTTGGAAAATTTTTTTTATTCTCTCGCTTTCTCTCCGGGTGGCCACTAATGCAATTTAATGCTACAATGTTTTAACACTCGCATTTCTTTATTCAACTCAAAACAGTAAGAGACTGATAGTATTTCCCACTGAGATAAAAATATATTTACGCCGGCGTAAAATTTTTTTTTTTTACACTCCTCCCCTCCCCCCCCCCCCCCCCGCGTAACGCGCTCTACACCCACACAACGTCAACAATATTTTCTACTCGAAACTTCATACCGGCTTCATAACCATCTTTCTTTTCGCTCCTCCTCCTCCTACCTCCACACCCACGCAACTCTTTCACTTCTATAGTATACACTCGTAGAGCACGCATCTCTTCTCATCAAACTGTGAAAGATCACCCCCGACATTCTATTTTAAACTTCTCCTTCAAAACAACGTTACTATATTAAATTCCGCGCAGTGACAACGGCATATCAGGCTCCCAGTTCCAAATGGATTAAAACCAAAAATCGCACTTTTGAGATTTATTGAAGGCTATGAACAGTTCAGAACTAATGGGCCAACGGTAAAGTTAATAGACTCGGTTCTTTGCAGAACTCAAAAAACAAGAATCCGGAGTACATGTACTTGTACTTGTTTTTTCCACTTTGGAACTGCGCGACTCATTTTAAGCTCCTTCTTACAAACCAAAGTTCCCCTTTCTAAACTCCCTCTTCCGAGAACAACATTTCCATTTAAACTACTCCCAGTACTCCCATTATAATACAAATATGTCGTTGTCACCAGAATTATGTAGACTCTTTATAGAGTTTTGGTTGGAATGATTGCAGCAAAGGAAGTTAAAACTAAATTAACGTTCCACAACAGAATTTAGCTAAAACGATCTACCGGTATCTTTTTTTTTTTCTCTTCAAACAAGATTAAAAGAAAAGTTTGAGGAAGCGCAACAATAATTATTATTCTTTCCACTCATAACTTCGTCTGCATTATCTTGTTACCTCATTTTGGTAGCCCACAACACAGATTTAGTCCCAACCTTAAAAAAACAATGAGCCGAGAAGATAAAACCAAAATTTAAGTAAAACTAGATCTTCAGATAGCAATGAAGTTCAACGCCGAAATTCTCATTTTAAACAACTTCCGGCGTCAAAACTCGTTCCAGTGTTCAAATTCATCTTTACAACGTAAATTGCAATTATAATAATACCATGTTTTAACTCCTTTAAGTTTCAACCTAAAGTTGATAATTCAAACTCTACGTCAAAGTTAACTTGCTTTACGTTCATTATAACGCTGAATAAAATTAAAAAAAATACTTTCCATTCCTCTCCCAACACATTAAAACTGTATTTTGCCCGTTACATCTCGCGTTGCATTGTAACGGTGTGACGTCAATTCATTTCATAGAGGATCCATCCATCCGTCGCGTACTCCAACGCGTACCGTCATTTCGCATAGTGAAAAACTAGGAATAGAGCGAACATTCAAATAGAAGCGCATCATTTACCGCCAGTTGCGCGCATGCGCTTTTTTCTACCCCCAACCCCCCCCCCCAACAACAGAGTAGCAAACTTTTTATTTGCCACTTTGTTTGCGCGTTTGGAATACAAAACAATGCCATTAAATTTTAGTCGTCGTCGTCGACAGAGCGAACAAAACCGTCTCCAGTTATATATTTTCTTTCTCTCTCTCCAGCAAAAGCAGTAGCTGCAGCATTTTGGGTGCGCGCAGACGATATTATATAGAATAGTAGTGTTGTAAGTGGTGGCGCCCTCTATACCCTTTCTAACCCCGCACATACACGTTCAAACAACAGCGATAAAAAGCACCACTACCAGCACCGCACATTCGTGTTTTTGCCGTATTTGTGTTTATATTTTCTTTCGCCTCCCCCTCTCTCTCTCTCTCCCCACACACACACCCGCAATACTACTAAGTATGCAGAGAAAAAGATGGCGATGTAATGCCCCCTTGTGGCGTATAAGTCTCTATCATTGTCACGATAGAGAGCAGGGGGTAAAAGCACATTGCAGACAAATAAATCCGCTCACTCCAAGTGTGCCAGCATCCAAGTGGATTTTAATCGCTTTTTATTCATTCTCCATTGGCCATTTTTCACTACACCATCGTTACGTCACCGCACGTGCGAAAGAGGGAGAGAGAATCCAAAAAAAAAATCGTCATTATTATTAATATTTTGTTTTATAAACGACGACTTCTCCCAACAGAGCGTTGAGAGTGCATTAAAAAATAAAACTCCAGAAAGAAAATAAAAATAAAAAAAAGTAAAACTCGCATCTAATGGACTGCCTGATAAAATGCTTGAAAAAATATAAATAAAATAAAGTAAAAACTTTTTCAGCTCCCTCTCCAAAACTACAGAGACGGATTTAGATCTATTGGGACCCGTAGCTAAAAACATAGACCGTAAGCTTAATTTATTTATTTATTTTTTTTTTTCATAAATAATCCTGCAGCACTTCAAACTGTTTCCCCTAAAATAATATTAGAATAAAACAAAAAGAGAAAAAAACTAAAATAAAAAAATTACAAAGCAAATATAAAACTTATTGCATGAAAAAAACAAAAAAAAAAAACAAGACAGATGACAATAAAACGTCAAAAAAAAACAACAAAATTTATAAAACCAAAGGAGATATGTTGTTGGTTAAACCTTTATAAGCTATTAATAGTCAAATACAGTAGTAATAACAATGTAAAAGCATAAAAAGGGAACCAAAATAAACCAAAGAAAAAGTTAAAATGGCCATAGACCTAAAAATCTGCCTAATCCAAAAAGCGGAAAACAATTTCAGCCCGAATGCCATATTAAAAACTGCTTAATAAAGAAAACCTGGTAAACTCACATCTTTACATAATTATGTACGTGGTTTGTGTATGTTATTACTGTAATAAGATGCTAATTAATAAAATAAAAAAAATTTTAGTTGTGTGGCTCAAGTGCTAGTGTTTTCATCACGAGTTATGGATGTCCATCAATAATACGAATTAAAAATGGCAGGTTAAGGTAGCAAAACAAAACACTGTCATCACCCGCAATTAAGGAATTAATGCTAGTTTTATTAAATTCACAAAACTAAAAATTTTTCATAAGTTACATACTTTAGTTTTACTTTGCTTTAAATATTTTTACTGACTTAATAAAACGAAAACGGTAAAAACGAAGAGCAAATACACGGTATTAGGTACTTAGAAATGCCGTTTTACACAGGTTTTACTGAACAATATTTTTTCTAGCATTTCTCATGTCACGGAAAGCGTAGATAAACCGTCATTTTTATAATTATAGAACACGATTTTAAAATATTCATCAGCCAATCATATTGCGCATCAATAATCGTATCCAAAAAAGCTGATAAAAAATCCCAATAAAATAATACCGGTAATAAAAAATAAATTGTAAAAAAAAATAACCGGTGGCTAAAATTTAAAAATCCAAAATTCAAATAAAAAAGCGCAAAAAAAAAACCATAATTAAAAAACAAAATAATAAAGAAAGAAGAAATTTCCATAAAGTCTAGTCTTTAAAATCTAGCACAGCCTTAAATCCGGTCCTTGAATTCCACTTTGCACGTGCGATTACATGCAGTAAGGGAGAGAGAAAGGGTAAATTTATTTTCACACAAATAAAAGCAGGAACAAGAAAAGGATTACATTTGACACAACACCGCGTAGATTTACGATTCGACAACTTTCTCCCCAAAAAAGTGTTTCTTTCACTGAATAAATCGTAAAAATAAAAACAAATAATAAAAAAAAAGAGAGTTGATCTGAGATTGCACCCCCCTTTTTCTATTATCTTCAAATCTGTTTTTAATTAGTCTTAATGTTAAAGCTTACCAATAATAAACGACAGGTGGCGCTCCGAATGAACTTCAGCCTCAGTTCCACGCATTAAAACAAATAACGCAGAAGGAGAAATTGTCTGTAAAAAAAAATAAAAAATTGCACTAAATTAAATTTTGTTGACAAGTTTGAACATAACGACTTTTTTGTGTACACTATTATTATATATTATTTTTCAAATTTCACGCAGCGCGCGACACTTAAAACCGGTCATTTACAACCTTCTCTTCGCTATTGAAAATCGACTACGTAGAGTGTGGAAGGGGAAAATAAAACACGAGATCACTGTACCAGAAAAACGCAAAAAAAAAAAACAACACACAAAGTCATTTAGATGTGTAAAGACAAAACTTTTTACCGCTGCCTACATTTTAATGTGCATTTTTGAAGCGGGGCGAAGTTAGAAGCGAATATGATAAGTACCGGTAGAAGCGGCAGAATGATGGAGAAGAGAAAGAAGATGGAGGAGGGGAGAAAAGGGTGAAGGAGGAGGAGGCGAATGGAATTTCACATAAACTTTCATTAGAAAATGTTAGATGACTCGTTAGCCTATGATTAAGTATAAAGGCAGTGTAAGTGTCACACAACAGCTGTCGTTTTGGCGATAAGACGGAGAAGAAAAAGAAAGAAAGAAAGAAAAAAAAATACTTTTCAAATAACACTTTTTATTTTCGAGAGCGTAAATCGATGAAGGCGTCTGCTACACAACGACACCTTACAAGATGGCGACCAACTGCTCAAAATCTCACACAATTTCTGATAGCAAAAAAAAAAAAAAATACATAGAAAAGAAAAAAAAATAAAAAAAAAAAACCTCGAATCAATTTTAACCGAGTATATAAGGTTACTCGCGGTTCAAATTTACCAAAATTTCGCAGCATCTCCTTTTACAAATAGCAAAAAAAAAAAAATAAATAAGAGGAAAAAAATATCCGCGCGGTGTAGCAGAAAATTATTACGCAGGTTGAAATCAATGCTACCACCTTCCAAGTAAATGCCTAGGGAAACTACTCATCAAAGGAGATGTCTCCCCTACTCATAGTCACAGTTCTGGAACCCTAAAAATAGAACTACTGTACTGTATGCTTAATTGTATTATTTTCTCATGGTAATCCATAGAAAAAAACCCCCAAAATTACGTTTTTTTTGAGAAAAATGAGTTTTTGACGTTATAACGCATAACGTATGTGATGCTTCTTTTCAAGTTCCAGAACTGTTACTAAGAAGAGAGGAGTGTTCTTTATGCCTTAAAATTTTTTTAATGGTGCTTAAAGTGCTTGTCATTAGCGTCTATCCACTTATTTGCACCATTAGCGACTCTATGGGGAACGCCGCGCCCAAAAGAGCGCAAAAATTATGAAGTTTTGATCAATAAAAAAATCAGTTTTTTTTTTAGCATAAACAAAAAAAATAAGAACTACTGGTGCATGTACTGTAAAACGTATCGAAAACATTGCTCAAAACTTCAATTAGACTTTCTGAGCATAAATTTTGTTCGACTGTCCCCGATTACATGCGATTATGACATCTTTTAGGTAAACATCCCACACTACATATCGCTATTGGAATCCGCTCTTACTTCGGGAAAAAGTCTATAAATATCATCTGTCAAAAGTGTGTTTACACCATTTTTGAACCGGAAATACGGCCACTGAAATGGTGAAATGCCATTGGCGTCATCGCCGAGAGCCCCAGAATCGTTTGACTGCGTTATTGCCAAGCTTCGGCAAAATTGGATGCAATTCAGCTGCTCTTCCGCAGAAAGCGTATGCCTTAATTCACAAGCCTACCGGAAGTGATTTCCCGTTTTTGAAGAAGTAAAAAGATTCACCACATTTACATGAAGATAATAATGCTACCTTCCCAACCTAGGACAGATCCAAAGGACGTCGTTAAAAATTCGAACCGGGCGTACAGCCTACTATATTCATGAAATACGTTGCGCGGCGTAGTACTGAGTAATTCGCTGTACCAAAAAAATTCGTATTAATTAAATCATTTAAAAAAAATTTATGAAAACAAAAAAGAAAACGTTAAAGATTTAAGAAGAAGAAGAAAAATAAGGAAAGAAAAACATTAAACAGTAGTTGATAAAAAAAAAAAAACAACGTTAAAATATTAAATATTAAAATATCTTTTTTCGTATAGAATGCAAGTCTTTTATTTATTTATTTTTTTTTTTTACCCTTAAAAAGTGTTAATTTAATTTTTTTTTTGTTTGTTTTTGTCATTTTTAATAACGATGACCTCAATTTTCTCTAGACTACGTAACTTTATAATCAATAACAATCTTTTTTTTTCTTTTTTTTTATTTAAAAAAGCACTTATCACATATTTAAAAGACTTGCCAGTCATTTTTTTTATTATTATTATTATTTTACCATTTAAACCAACTTTTCTTACCGATAATAAATTTTTTTTAATAGCGTTTCACCAAAACCATCCATAAAAAAAAACCAATTAGCATTAATTGCCGCGCGTACACTTTTAATTTAACGCCTAATTCGCCCCCGCTTTATTTAAAAATTGAACGTAAAACGAGGCGTGCAATTCATCCGTGACTAGAGAACAAAAATCTCTCTCTCCTTTCATTATAATAGTATTGAAACGCTCAACAAGCAATTTGCTATGGGAAGAGAGAGAAAGAGAAAAAAAAAATAAAATAAAGAGAGAAATGAAATTGGATTTAAAAGATTTACTCAAACTCGTTGTTTCCGCTTCAAAAAGCTTTTTACTTAAACGTCTATTTTAATGAATCGATTAGAAGCAGCCTATCTCTAGCAATTAGCATTTATGTAACGTCTTTATAATGAGCGCAAATTCGAATGAAAAGCGAAGTGTGTGCGCGCGCGTGTCGCTGCTGCAATTCCAGCGCCGTTTGGAGCCGCCAAGTATCTACTCACGATACAGGTTTACGAAAAGTTATTAACCTTTTATTTTTATTTTTTTAAATATAAAGTTGACTTCAATTATTCAAAACTCATCCTCCAACAACTATTCGAGAAACGCAAACGAGAAATTGGGTTAATGGGTTAAAGCGTCAGCGTAGTTCAAATCGCGATAATACGTCATCAAATGTCGAGAAAGAAAAAAATTTGCTTTTTCATTTTACTTCTTCGGTTTTTACACCTGTTTAATTTCACCGAAACTGTGGCTTCTTCAAACCCGTTGAATATTTATGACGCCATAAATATACCGTGCTAATTTCCCATAAAAAAAAAGTAAGTTTCTCCTTCGTTTAATACAGTACGGTACATTTATTCTCTAGACATTACGTGGGAAGCCAAAAGTTTAATGAAAAAATTAATCAGAAAACCATTTTTTTAAAACTACCGGTAATTAAAAATATTTAAAAAATAAATAAAAATAAACTAGGCATCAAAAAAAAAAAAAAATTGCAAACCAAGTTTAACAAAAAAAAAAAGAATTAAATTAAAATAAATTTAAATATACAGTATATATATTTTTTTACACAATAATAATTGTGCATCGTTACCTCCAAACTTAAAAGCACACACAATAATAATTATTGTGCATCGTTACCTCCAAACTTAAAAGCACCCTGTACGCTCCCTTGAAACTTCTATGCTATCGCCATTTTGCATTAAACTTTCAATACATGGTATGTGATGGCCCATAAAATAAAATCGTCAATACGACGAAATTCGTTCTAAAACGAAATTCAGTCTATAACGAAATTCAATCTATAACGAAATTCAGTCTATAACGAAATTCAGTCTATAACGAAATTCACTCTACAACGAAATTCACTCTACAACGAAATTCACTCTACAACGAAATTCACTCTACAACGAAGTTCACTCTACAACGAAATTCACTCTACAACGAAATTCATTCTACAACGAAATTCACTCTACAACGAAATTCACTCTACAACGAAATTCACTCTACAACG
>JAQGAZ010000352.1:0-68485 GCA_034692225.1 Polydesmus complanatus | reverse complement strand
ACAGTGCCACAATTCTCGAAGGCCGTTATAGCGAAACGCCGTATAACGAGGGGCCGTATAACGAGGTATGGGTGTATATATTTTCTTTTTGCGAATTAAAAGTGTACCGGTAGCTTGTTTATATTTTTCAAGATTTTTTATTTATTCAAGTTTTTTTTTTTTTGTAATTTTATTTTCATTTCTTTCAAAGTTAATGATTATTGAAACTTGAAAAAACAGTTCTTTTACCAAAGTTCGAAATAATAAATCTGCTCTTGTATTTCGTTTTTGCTGTTTGTGTTTTAATAAGATTTTTTTTTCATTTACCGGTATCAAATTTCTCATCAATTTCTTAAACTTTTAAACTTAAAGAATTTTTTTAATCGTCATATTTCACTGCATGGTATTGCTCTCTACCAGTACACTTAAAAAGCTGTTGCACTCTTTAATTTTATTCCAAGTGGAAAACGAATTGTAATTTTAGAAACTCAATTTCACGTTATTTTTATTATTTTTCATGCAGTCAACAACATGTTGACTGCAAAACTTAAAAAAAAAAAAAAAATTATTACCGGCACCCCCGGTATTAAAATTTGTTTTTAAAACGCCTATAAATACAAATTAATGTGTAATGATAATTATATCAATTTCATCCATTCAAAACTAATGCACAAAAAATATAAAATCTGCTACAAAGACCGCTTCTTCAAAGAACAAACCCCTCGAAATATTATCCAATTTTCCGCTTGAAAAAATACCAATTTTTCATTACTTTTCAACGAATAAGAAATTTCCATTACAATAACATCCTACGTTTAATTTTTCGTTTAGCTCGAAAATAAATCCAATTCGCATAAAAAAAAGTCTCCCATTAAATCGTAAACAATTTCTTCAAACACAACGAATTAATTAACCGGATTAAATAAAAAGCACAATCTTTTTAATAAAATTAAAAGGTTGGGTCTCCAAACAAGTGTTCAAGTTCCCATAATAATCTTCCCCTTATTTTTCCTTACTCAAAAATTGAAAAAAAAATAAATAAATAAATTTTTATTTCCTGCCACAATGCTCCCAAACATCTTGAATTAAAAAGTGACGGAAACGTGCTTTAAAGTTACTAGAAATAAACTTTTTTTTTGCATATAATAATATAATACTGGTATAGCAAGAATCGATCCATTATTGAAGTATATGTTTCTGTTTTGTTACGAGCGTGTCCTGGACTTCATTTCTGTTTTCATTTTTCTTTTTTTTTTTTTTATTATTATTATTTCTTGGCCTTGTCCTATACCAATAGTCAGCCGCCTCCCGTTGAAGGCCACTTTAGATTGCTAAAGGTAAACTAGGAACGAAGACTTTGAATGTACCTACACACAAGAGTAGATTCGATTATTAGATCGATCCTTAAATTTCGATCCGAAATAAATGTGATCAATAGTGAAACGTGTTTTGACCTTTTTCCTCGAGACACACACACACACACCGTCACTCTTCAATTACTACATGAATTACTGTAGAAAGAAGAGAGAGAGAGAAAAAAATGGATTTCCAAGTTGTAACTGGAATTTAATAATACTTATATTGAGAAATGACACCCATAAAAAAAAAGGGATTAAAAAAATTCCCGAGAAAAGTCTTCGGAAGAAATGTTTTTTAACAAAAAAAAAATAAGCCTTTCTTTCGTTTTTTTTCTTTTATCGGAAATTCAGGAAACTTTTCTATTACGATGTATTGGGTCATGTGTTCGGATGATAAATAAGCTTTGTCAAAATTGCTTCCAGCAACTTTCTTTCAAAGTCTGCCAGAGTTTAATCAATTACACTAGCATGTCAAGTGCGTTTCTAATATTAATGTTAACATCAGTCCGGTAACGTATACTTTGCTAATATTTTACCCCGTTAGTTCAGACAAAGATGGATACGAGATAAAATAAGAAAGAACAAAAGATGCCCGAAAAAAAAAAAAAAAAAAAAAAACTCCCAATAAATAATTGTTGCAATTATTATTGTCTGACGCGAATAAAAAAAAAATTTTATCGATTAAGGTATTGAATAAAACGTGCATCATAATAACTATTATGCAAAAATTTTGTCTTACCTTTTGGGTAATCGTTCATTATAATCCACTCAATAACTCACTTTTTCCCCCACCAATTATAAACCAGGTTATTAATCCTTTTATTTGATAATCCACAGGCGCGCTGGATTTTTTTTTTTTTTTTTTTAATAATAATAATAATAATCCCATACAAAAAAAAATCGTAGAATTAAAAAAATTTCTCTCAAAATGATAGTAGTAACTTTTTTTTTTCTCCCAAGTAATTTTCACTTCACTTTTTCCACATTTGTCATCACTTCTTCGCTCACCACCAAAGTTATTCAATCACATTTTTTTTTTGGATTATTATTATTTACCTCGAGCGGCGTTATACTTTTGCTTCACTGCACTTCAATTTAAAAGTGAAAGGAGTTGGCTGTACTGTCAAGAGGCGTGACACAAAAGCTGACGTCATCCCAACTCACCTGTCTTCCCTTCCCCTCACATGGTCTGTGCAGCTGAGCTAGGTAGTTGCTCGCTTTCCAAAACCCAAACTACGCTTCGGTTCGGTGCTGCGCTGGGTGTACAGTACGTGTGACGCGCGCGAACATCATAACCTCTTGATAATCGATTACGGCCACATACACATTAAAAGTGAACAGAAAAAAAAATAACCACACAATACATGTACCTGCTGTACATTCTCCGTTATGAATGTATGGAAACGAAATAAATAAACCTATTAAACACCTACTGCTGTAGAAACCTATAAATTATCTCCACGTTCACAGAGGCATGCATTTTTGTTGAAATAATTATTTTTAAGGAACAAAAATAATAATAATAATAATTAGACTTAATAAACTACCGGTAGTTATAAATAAATAAAAGTGCGTATCGCAATACAACATTATTTGACATTATTGCAATTTGGTAAAGCGTAATAATTAAGTTATATTTTATTATGCAACCTAAATAAATAATGAAACGCTGAATAATGTCAACTTTTACCGGTACTGTATATAAGTTTAAAAATCCTCACAACTAAAGTTTTTGTTTTCAAAATATATACCCAACTGTTGGTTTTAATTACGGTATTAAAAGGCCAAAATTGAAATTATTGCCAATAAGTGACACGCGCCCAGTTCCATGCAGAGTGGTCCTAGTGGAGAAATCCTAATTTTAAAGACCATCAACATTAGAGATTTTGAGGTTAAGCTTTTTTGCCGTTAGAGTTTGAATTTGGGAATTATTTATTATTGCACTGATGTAACTGAGTAAATAAATTCCAAACTCTGACGACATAAGAACGAGGGAAAAAAGTTAACTGCAAAATACGTATCTATTACAGTTAATCAGTTAATTTTATTGTAAACGGTGCAAAAGTAACTTCATTTTGCATAAGGTTTTTTTTTTTTTTAAATAAACAGTTTACCTTAAATATAGGAACTAATTGCTGAATTTTTACAAGATTTTTTAAAAAAATATATTTATGGGTTTTATCCACGACGTTTTCTAATTTTTATGTAATTATAAGACAAATGAATAATTTGAGCATATTTTTAAAAAAAATAGACTGGGAGTCAAGTTGGAACTCGGTGCCTCAAATAATTAAAATGTAGACCTTCGTGTTAGCAACTAATAGAGAACGCGATAGAAAATAGTATGCGCTAAAAAATAGTAAGAAACAAAAAGACAGAAAAAATACCTACAGGTACAATATAAATGTATAAAACATTCATATTGCGCGCATTTCTATAAATTATTTAATATCAAAAATAAACAAAAACACTGTTCCGCTACTTTCAAAATTTTGTCAAGCTATTGCGGCATGTAAAAATATATAACACCGCTGCAAAAAATGGCACCAGCTCATTTGAATATCACAAGAGCTAATACAATAGAACCCCGCTCATCCGAAACCCTGCGCGCGGAGGAACCCCTTGTCTGATAAAGAAATTTTAGTGCTGAAAATGAAATGTTTAATAACACCAGAAATCTACAACTATTCATACATTATCAAATTAGTGTTTTTTTTTAAAAAAATTCTTGATATCAATAATATTTTAAAAGCGAGCGTTCAAAGCCATTGCATAATGTTTTCTTGTTTTATTTTCATTTTAAAAGCCAGGTGGGGCAACCAATCCGGGTCGAATTACTCGAACGTACGGAGGAGTTGGGCGAAATTTGGCTGAGGGTTTGGCAAGATTAGGTTTGAAACCTATATTTATATCAGCGGTTGGACAAGACAGTCTGGGAAGAGAGCTAATGGCTTCTGTGCCAGTTTTAGTAATTAAAATAATAAAAACGACTTTTATCTTATCAATTTCTAACTTAACAAATAAAATATTATGTATCTATTAAATTCTATAGAATCACAACGGATTTCTAAGATGTCTAAATAATAGAACAGCCACTTATTGCGTGGTCTTAAAAAAATCAGGTTTTTAATAATAATATTTAATTAACTCTTGAAGATTAAATCATCAGTTCAAACATTCTATTTAGGTGATGTTTACTTGGGAGTTGGAGACATGAGCATCCACGAGTCCATCTCACCAAAACACGCAAGCTAACTTTGAAAATAATAATTATTATAATATATCACCTGGTCAAAAACAATTCCCGAAATTTCCTTTTATAAAATAACAATTCCTACCGGTAGATGTGAGAAATAATTACATGCTTGTATTAATAATTTATGTTAAACTTTTTTATACGTCTGATCCGGCATTCCTACGAGCATACTGTGAGATATATCCCTCCCACCTTAAAATTAATTAAGATTGTATAGCCAAACCCATTATAAATAGGAAACCAAATAGAACTTAATCATGAAAATTTAAAGAACTTTTCAAACAGTGCTATTGCATAAATTCAGTATTTAAGAAGAAGAAAAAAAAGCTGAACATTTCTGAAACCACATGGTTCCTGAAGCTAAACAGCTTTCGTCTCACAAAAAAAAAAAAAAAAAAAATTACTACCTGCGTCTATTATAATATCAACGATTCAGTGTTTGGGTGTTATTCGGAGTGTTTTCCAAATTTGTTTCCGGAAATTCTTTGATCCAGGAAACAAGTCGCATCTTTACGCAACTTTAATTTTGACTTTGTTTAGGTGGAAAATTTTGTAGATGATTTGAAACGAGCACCGATTGTGATAATTGATGGGAATACGCCGGTCGAAACTATCGAAGTTGTTTTGGATATTTGCGCAAAAAATAACACTGCGGGTACATGCTTACATAATATTATATAAAATAATAAAATGTATAACTTGTGAAAATAATAATAATTTCATTCTTACTTTGATTCCTATAGTTTGGTATGAGCCGACTGATATTAATCGAGCGGCGAAACCGTTCCTCACTCAACGATGGCGTTCGCTTTCCTACGCGTCTCCCAACCTCGAAGAACTCCGACGTATGCATGCCGCTTTATTTCAAGAAGATGAAAAAGTTCTCAACAAGCAACAAAATACTCACGACGAACTGGAACCATTAATCGAAGAGGTTATCACTTTATCGAAACCTTTGTTGGAGCACATTCATTGTCTGGTAGTCACAATGGGCCATCACGGACTTATGGTTCTTCGAAACGAAGAGTTTCAAACTCCTTTCCCCATTCATTACATTAAAGGTCGCAAGCTAAGCGCGATTCACTACAAGGCTCCGGCAGTTCCTGTAACAAATGTATCTGGAAGCGGTGATAGGTAAGTAAACCAAATTTCACTTTTACGAGACTTTAATAATCCAGAAAATAAAATTTTTGTCACTTTCGTTTACTGTATCACGTGACATTTGCCCCGCGCCACTGCCAACGCATGCTCAGTCTACTTCCGGATTTCGAGGTAGAAAATAATACAGGGTGTGTCTGTAGCTACATGTAGGCTACTTTAACTTTTGGGTTAAAACTTAAATATAATTCTGTAAAAATATTAAATTCTCCGCCACTTTAATAATTGTTACTGTCGCAACATAATTATGACTCATTAATTTAGAACATTTTAAATTACTGTATTTGGGTTAGCTTCAGATCACTGCTAAGCTTTAATAATTAACAATAATTATTGTTCAATGCTGAATAAATAATGGTTATTATTGTAGTATTTTTATTTTAAAAGTATTATAATCAATTTAACAATATAATTTTATGGATGAAAATCCATAAATTATCTCCTGCCACTATTCAGTTAGTACTAGTAGATTTATATTAGTAGCACGGGAATCGCCACTTAATATAACTGGCCGCATGATTTAGATTATAAACAATCATTAAATATTGTAGATATAAAAGAATATTATAATGTGTTTGAATAGACTAGCTCCTCTTAAAATGAAAACGGCATTTTTCTGGATTATCCTCGTATATAAAAAATTGCATTAAAGTTAATGTTTTTATTAATTTTTAGCCTAGCCGCTACAATGATAGCTGGTATTTTAACTGGTCGCAGTCCTGACGAATGCGTTCAAGCTGGACTTCAAGCAGCCGCCTTATCGCTTCAATCAGAACTCACTATTTCTGAAAATATGTCGTACAAAAGTATGTTTTCGGGAGAATTTCAAAGCATACTTTCGCGAGTAATTCTTTCTAAGTAACTTTTGCGCAAACACATTGTCGAAACGAAAGAAGAAAAAAAATACCTATTTATATCGCAAATAAACGCTCATTTTAATGCCTCTCGAAAGAAATAAAACATTGTTAATTTTATGGACTTATGAACGATTATAAACTTAACTCATATCCATTAATGAAGTGTCGGACGAAACCACAGCCGAAGTGGCGTCTTTTTGAATGCTTTCAAACAGGACGTGTAAATCCGGGTTCGTTTTAATATGGGTAACAAATTCGCTCATATGCGGATTTTTATCTACAAAAATATTAATTTTAAAACTTTTTTAAATGGCAAAAGTTAGCATTTTTTTCTAAATACCTGCGTCGGGGATAGCCAAAAGCGCAGCAATAGCTCTCATTGCAGATCGCTTTAATTCATCTTGTTTTTCAAATTCTTGTTTCACAGAATTAGCTTTAACCTTGGTTGTACATGTTACTCTCAGTGGTTCTACTAATCTATCCAACCCTGTAGGAATATTTTAAATAATCCCTCAGAGCAAAATAATTATAAAAGAACAAGTTAATTTTGATTTACTTTGAAGTGCGGCGTTTGGACAAAGAGTTGCCAATCTCACCAGCATCAAATAAGTTAACATTTTAATGTCGTAGTGATCCTTTAATCCGCCTTCAACGTGATTTAGAAATTCGTAGATGTCCAATCTATCCAAGCACGAATCAAGCAAAGTATACATGCATTCAAAAGCAGCCTGCACGTAGAAACATTAAAGAAATGAATTAAAATTATAACCCTTTAAAATATTAAACTAAAATTTATAATGCCTTTCTTATATCCAGACCG
This sequence comes from Polydesmus complanatus, assembly GCA_034692225.1. Lineage (NCBI taxonomy): Eukaryota > Metazoa > Arthropoda > Diplopoda > Polydesmida > Polydesmidae > Polydesmus > Polydesmus complanatus. The sequence continues at coordinate 61,057 of JAQGAZ010000352.1, read as the reverse complement.
TCATCTACCGTGTGTTTAAAAGGACCCATTTCAACTTCGCGAATTAACTCTTTCTATAAAGTGTTAACATAATTTATATTGCATTTCTCCAAGAATAACAACAATAAATTGAATTATTTTCTTACTCGAACTTTAGTTTCGTTATACAGTTGTGGTAGAACAGATTCCAACAAATCCCTTATAAGCATTGGCTTGTTGTGAGCCGCTGAATTAAAAGCGACCAGTGCAACTCTTCTCACATTTATATCATTATCCTGCAAAGTTTGAAGAAAGTCACCGATGCAATTTTTCAAAAGACTATCGATTGTCTGCGGCTATTAAAATTAAAAATATGTTAATAATGTAACTAACTAAAAATTAGTTCAATAAAATATTATTACTTGATCAGAAATAGTAAACTTCATTGCAGTAACAACAGTACTTCTAACTAAAGATGATGATGTATTTAGATGCGACTTTAGTTTAGGTAATAGCACAGGTGGATCAATTAAAGTTAATTTTCCTAAACATTCGGCTACCACATTCCTAGTTCCTTCCTCAGCACATTCGCAGTTCTTGAATAACATGTTCCTATAATTTATAAATATCAAAATCAGTGAATACAGTACTTATTTTCATATGAAATTACTCTTACCAAATTGACTCGACGAATGGCTGCAAAACTTGAACAGCTGACGAATTTCGAGATTGCCAACTTATAATCTAAAAATTAATAATTTTAAAACATTTTTATGTCATTGATTTTAAACTCATCTCATTTTACCTCTTTAAGAGAATGCAACAATAAATATTGCCTTCTCTGTTGTGTTTGTATTTCTTCTAAGATAAATGGTAAGTATTCTGGTAAATTTCCAATGCTTACACTCCCTATATTTTTAAAAATATCATAACTTGTAACAATGCAAGTTAAATAAAATCATCAAATTTTATATCAACTCATTACCTAACGCAAAAGAGGCGGAGGATTTGACTTCTTCACTAGGAGAGCTAAATGAATCCAAGATGGTAGACTTCAAGGTAGGTTCGCCACTTAGATCAGTGTGCTTTCCAATTTCTCCAATAACAAGCAAAGCAAACAAGTGAAAATGTACGGAATCGGAATTCGCCTTTCTAATATCAGAGAGAAAGTGTCGCACAATAGGAATAGCTTCTTTGGGGCAAACTTCAGTTAATGCTGCGACACACTTGGCAATAGAATGATAAGCTTGCCGATGAACGGGTTGTTGAGAGTTTGGCCCAGAATTATAAATTGGATTAATAAACAACTAAAAAAATAAGTAAATTAAAAACACAATAATTGTAAACCAAAGCGATGGCAGCGTCAAAGCGCCACAAAATGCTTACCTGAACAAGTTCGCTAAATGTCAAAACCTTTGGCTCACATAATACAAGCGCTTGAAAAAACTCAAGCATTGCTTTTAAAGCAACTCCTAATAATTGAACAAAATTGCAATCAATGTTCGATTTATTAAATAGTATATTTTCTTTTACCTTGGAGTAGAGGAGAACGAGCGAGATGTATAACTTCCGTTAAAATATTTTGATAGAAATCAGGTAAACATTCGGGATGCCCTTGGCAAACTTGATTGAGCAATTGCAACGTTAACTGAGAAATGTGTAAATCAACTTCGCTTATAAGAGGCGGAATTTCGACCAAAACATCTCGCAACATTGAAACTGTAATTGCAGAACTGTACGTCTTGACTATTACACCCACTAATGTTAAGGTTGATAGTTTAAGAGCTCTTTGATTTTTTCTTAAAAATGAAGCTAAAATAGGCATGGCATCACCCTAATTAAAAAAAAAAATTAACAATTAAAATGCTAAAAACATTTCAGGTATTACCAATATAGGCCTCAGATCAATGCCCAGGGGAGAACTAGCAATTTTGATAAGAGCTTTCACAGTTGTTAAACGCGTTATTTCATTACGCAAACGATCAAGAAAAATCGGAAAACAAGCAAGAAGTTCTGGTTGTAGGCGATCTCCAAGATGACTCATAACTTGTCCCATGCAAGAAATAGCCCTCTCCTTAACTTCCTGATCAATATCGGCCGCTTTTAGTCGCACTAAAGTGCAATGATAAATTTCTGGTACATAAACTGAGAAATCAAAATCAGAAGTTTCTGTTCCTCCTTTAAATAAAAAATATGAAATTATAATCACGCAACATAAAAAACTGTATTAATTTACAATCTCAATTACCTAAGGGTCGAATAACCTTAACCATTTGTTGCAACACTAACAAAGCTTCTGAAGTAATTTTATAAAAACTATCACCAACTGCAGTTATAATAGGCTGTAAAATTAAATTTAAAAATCATTATAAAAATAATTTGCATTCAAGAGTGCTGACTACTTACTGGAATCAAAACTTTTATGTATGGATGAAAAACTTGAGGACTGTGATTATTTAGTAGGCAGTTTAAAAAAGTTAGTGTATCAATTTTCATATTAGAACTCGAATTTTTATCCCTATGAAATAATATATTTCTCTGTTTTTACAAAAAAAAAACAAACTTGCAAAGAGCATTTTTAATATTTACCCAAGAGAATACTGAATTCCACCAAATAAAGTAAGAATATGTGGAGCAAGACAACCGGGAAGTACAGTAACTAATTCTGTTAAAACTGCAAAACACCCTTGTCTAGTTTTGATGCTTTTTTCTTTCAACTGTTTGTGTAAAGATTTAACGATAGAAGCCACTTGATGTTGCAACAACGCTAATGGTCTGTAAAAAATAAAATTTTTAGTTAAAATAAAAAAAAAGCTGCACCAAAATATAAGATACCCATCTTCCAAATCCATTGCATTGTCATTTAAAACGGTGGCAGCAAAAGTTGGACGAGTCTGTTTTAAAAGTGCAATGTAGGAATTGAAAATATCAGTCTTCACATTTTCTTCCCTTTCTGATTAAAATTTAAAGAAAAAATGCATAAATGTTAGAAATTAATTCACAACAAATTAGAATTTGTTGTTTTACCTTTAAATCGTGATATAAGAGCTGGCGAAATCGATTTATAAAAGTCTGCCAACATTTCATTGCGAGTGCTAACAACTGCTTCTAAGCATTTTGCTGACGCTCTTCTTACTTTCCAACTCATGTCATCGTCATCGCTATACTCATCATCACTTTCTCTGTTAAGAAAATTAAATTAAAAAAAAATGTACATAACGAGATTTAAACAATTTTACCCGTCTTCTTCGTCACCGCCTTCTGTATCCATTGCATCTTCGTCTTCGATATCTTCCTCGTCGTAGTTGTAATTAGGATCGTAGCACAAATATTCCAAACAAATTCCAACAATCTAAAAAAAAAAAATTACGTGAGTTTGTTAAATTCATAATTTTATAGAACATTATCAATATTAGTTTATAATAATACTTACTACTGGTATATGAGGTGAAATTTCTTTTGGACATCTTCTAACAAATGACTCAAAAGCTTGTATGCAAAATTCTCGCAACTCATCATCCTCGACACGACAGTATTTAATCACTAAAGGCATCAATTTTTCAAGATAGTCACCAAACCGATGTCCAGCTTGCCGGCTTTTAAAATAAAATAACAAACCATGATTATTTATAGAGTAATCCAGAAAAATAACAAAGTTGAAACTAACCTAATAGCAGCAATACACTGAATGTAAGTTCTAGTTGTAGATGGAGATTTATTTGCAGTAAGTTCTTCTATTAGATATTCGATTAGCTTTACAAAAAGTGCTTGATTGCAACTCACCACCAAATAACCTAAATTTATTAAAATTTCAGTTAAAATATCCAGATTTTTTGAAAAAATGTATTTTATACCAATAGCTAAAATAGAACGTTTTCTCACTGCTAAACGAGGACTCGCGAGCTGAGGTACAAGCGCTTCTTGGATTGCTGAATGAAATGAAATTAATAACCCGCCGAATCGACTTAATAGATCACCTAAAATATCTAAAGCCTCTAGTTGAACAGAAATATCTTCTTGCTAATAAAGAATTATTATAATTTAGCAACAATGACGTTATAGATTCATAAAAATAAGTTTTACCTTGGCAATTGTAGCGTTTAATCTACCGGTTATACGCTGGCAAATTGTAGCAGCAAGTGTACTAGACGATGGCGGTAATTCATTAATTACGGTTTTAAGACCTGAAAATATGTAATTAAAAAAACTTTAACAATTAACCTTTCCCCGTATAACAAATTAACACAAACCTATGCTGGAAATATCACGTAACTGCTCTTTGTCAGAAACCATATTTGTGCACAAAGTATCAACAATAGTTTCAACTTGATACTCTTTCACTTTATTAATTAAAGGTCCTAAACTGTCATAACAAAAATGAGCAATAAGTAAAATTATCAAAGAAAAAAAATGTCAACATCTTTTACAAACCATTTCACCGCTAAATTTTGTACTTCACCATTTTTATCTTCCAAAAGTTTTAAAAGCATTTTAACAACCTACATGATAAAAATTTATCAAAATAATTAATTGTTTCAATAATAATTACAGTAATTCTGAATTTTAAAATCGAAAAGTAGTAAAGCGCTCGAAATGTACCTTTCGCTCGCTGTCGTCGTCTAATTTAATTGAATCCTTTTGTAGTTCTGACATCAAATCATTCGTAGCCATAAATCGAAAATCTTTATCCGAAGATGTCATCTAAATTACAATTAATAATGAAACTTATTTATAGACCCGGAATTGTTTTTAGAAAAAAAATACAGTAGTGATGTTGAAATTAGAATCTTCACGAATAGGGCTAAAACTTACTTTTTCTAGTAAATTGGCAATGTGGTAGGAAGCGCTAGCCATTTTTGCTGAATATCGAGTACCACGTTAACTATTGTTTTTATATAGTTAAAATACTTCAAACTTAATTGTGCTGGTAATTAAGAAAAATGGACTAACAATCCAATTTTTGATGTAGTGGATTCATTTCAAAATGATAAACAATGCTTAACTGCAACTTGTCACGTTCAAATTAATACATCGAATGACAAACAAAAATGTATTGATGCGATCGAAAGACCTCTATTGTCAAACACGTTTTATCTACGCCGCCAGTGGCGCTGCGAACCTTTGTCCCTTGGTTTTGAGTAAAAATTAGATACAAAAGTAGAGCGCATGCGCATTGTAAAAAGCCTCATGAGCCATCAGGAACCGATCCACCCATCTTTCCCCCCTGTTTTCCGAAAATAAAAACTTTTTAAAAAAAAAAAAAACATCCAAGAATAATAGCTTAATGAACCTTAGAAAATCGATTATTCCAACCCCACATCACGATAAAATATTTATACAGTACTGTAGCCTACCATTAAATATTGCATAGGCCTACTCAGTTAGGCCGGCCCTCGAATTATAATTAAAAATAAATCGAGCATGATTGTCAAACTTATATTTGTAATAACTATTTATTTAAATATACCATTTGTTATAAAATATTCCATATTACAACGTCGCTTCAATAAAGCAGAAGGTTCAATGATTATAATTTTGCACCGAAAATGAGATATTTTCGAATTTGGATGAATTATTTTGAGGATATTAAATTTTAAACAAAAAAAAACTATTATATTTTTAAATATAAATCCACATTGTGACAGGCCTAAATAGCCACTTTTGCAAATATATTGCATTTGATCAACATGATCATTGAATACCCTATTAAATAACCCTTCCAAACCTGCATTCTAATGACGACAAGAATTAAGGAGACTCTTTCTCGTCATCTTGGTCCATTGGAGGAGGAATATTAGGCATGACTTTGGTTGGACCTTGAGTCAAATACCCTGCGACACTAGGAGTAGCTCCTGCAGTTGATCAAATTTATTTTTTAAATACTTGAACAGATAAAGTAGGTCAAATAAAAAAAAAATGCGACGTACCAGTAAGATAACTTGAACCACCGGACATTGATATAAACAAATCGTGTTTTTGCAACTTATAGTCGGCCCATGTCTTCGATTTCTCTAAAATCGCCGTCACCTATCCTCAAATGGTTATGAATGTAATTATTTTATAAAAGCGGCAATACTTTTAACAATAATACCTTTTCACCATGCTGTAAACTTCTTGTTGCAGCTTTTAAAGCTTTGACAATTTGTGCTTTTGTAGAGGCGGGATTTTCTACAGCTTCTAAACCTCCCTCTAATAGAGTTAATAAATAAGATACGAGATCTGCTTCAAGTGCCTAGATTCATTTTAAATAGAATTCAATAAGTTTCATAATAATTTTTTTAAAAAAAAAGAATCACCTGTTGCACTAATCCTTCAACTTCTTTTTCAAAAATTAAATAAAGTGCTTCGCAAGCAACTCCAATCATATCTTTTCTCGTTTTCATCGCAGCCTTCAGCGGTCTAATACATTCGTACTGAGCCATGTTTTGTACGCATAGCTTTAAAGAAATATGTTAATGCAGTATTAATTTTTTAGTACAGTCGACGAGTAAAATAAAATTAACAAACTCTGTTATTTGCTAGTTGATGAAGGATAATGATACAAGATTTGGCCACTAACTCGTTTCCTTTTCCTGTAACTTTTAGGACTTGTGAAATATGCCCTTGATTTGGAATTAAGTCTCCCAGATTTGGTTGAGCCTTCAACAAGTGAGCTACAGCCGTTGTACATAAGTCGAGCATTTCGATCTACAAAACATCAAACAGTCGTTACAAAGATGAACCAAACAATTATTATTTGACTCACATTTATAGGGTTTTTGCTCATCTGTTCTAAGCACGCGTCGAACAGTTCACTTAAGAATTCCTTAGGTCTACGAAGAACCCATCCAGGATTAGCAATAAATAGCCTTAAATAAACTCCTCCAACTAAAATTTCGTTTTCAACGTTTGAGTATACCACGACAAAACCATCGGGTAATTTCCATTGCGTAGAAGGATTACTTTGCTGATGCTTGTAATGTCTTGTAAATTATTTTTATTAAAAAAATATTCTTTGCAGTTTGAAAATCAGGGTTTTACTTGTTTTTCAAATCAGAAACAATCTCGCATACTTTTCGTCGTGTTGCTTCATTCCAAACTAGTTCCGGATTTTCGTGAGTATCTGCAAAAATCATTTAATTATAAAAATTGAAATATCCATCAACAAAAAAAAATAGATCAACTTGCTTTCAAAAAGCATTACGCTAGTTTCCGGTGAATCAAGCATAGCATCGGTGAATATACTGGGCAAAAATTTGTTAACAAGTCTCCGAACTAAAGGACCTACTAATTTATCGGAAATCATCTTGGCTAATAATTCAGCGGTTTTCTCCCTTACAACGCCATTAGTAGAATTACAAAAATGATCCAAAAGATATATCACAGCTCCTAAAAATCGATTGATAAGTTTTAATTCAAAAATATTATTTGTGGCAAACTTTACCTTTCGTTATGGCCTCCTTAACCATTTTAGTGTTGGAGACAAGAGCATACAGAACATTTAGTATAGTCGGTCGCTCTAAAAAAATTGTGGATGAAAATTATGGAAAATTAAGTTATGAAAATTAATTTAAACAATTTACCAGATGGTAGTGATTGAGAAACCATTAACAAATACGGCAGTACTTCAACGGATGCAATGTCATTAATGCATTCACTATTTCCCGTTACATGATAAATTACCTAAGCAACCATTTCAGCACAAAATATAATTCACATACACAACAACAAAATTCATCAAGTAAACATTACGTCTAAAACTAATTCTTGTATGTGGACGTAACCTTCCAATCCTAGGACTGAGAAAAGCATCTTAAAATGTCCAATGCATTGAATTTCAACGCCTATAAATTTTTTTAAATGAGTTCATCTAAAAATAAAATATTAAAACTTAATAGTAAACCTGGATTATTTTTAATAAGATTGGATAATGCTTCCAAAGCCATTTCAACACTATGGCATCTATCATTTGGCGAGTTCGATGTCTGTGCTCCAGAATCGGTAAGAGCCATGAGAGAGTGGAAATATTGAGCTTCAGATCCCAAGTATTCCAACAAATCAACAGCGAAACATTTAGGATTCTAATAAAATAAAAATAACTTTTAGAAATTCGATGAAATTAATTACTTCTGTGTCGGGAAAAACCTCGATGATAAACGTTGGCTGATCATTATATATTCTTACAAAAACTTCTCCAATAATTAATTCTTTTGAATGAATGCTAAAAACAAACTCCGCTCCAAAACTTGGATCGCTTTGACCCTATAAAAGTTCAATTCAAAAGTTTTTAAATTAACGCAAAAGCTAATCAGCAAAGCATCTCACTGTTCGAATATGATCAGTTTGTTGAATTTGAAGATACTCGGTGAGTTCGGCTCTCGTAGCATTGTCCCAAATTAAGTAAGGATTTTCTGTATTGCTATTAAGAATCTTTAATACCTAGAAATATTAAGATTATTTTAAAAAAAAATCAATTTTGACGCATAAAAAACTAACCTCTGCAGGATTGTTTTTGGACAACTGTTTTGCAGTGTAGGGAGAAAGCATGGCGCGTAGAGCCCCTTTAACTAAATCGTTATCCGGAGTAGCACGTTCTTCACTTAAATAACCTCCAAGACGGGCACAAGCATCTATACTTAACACTGCTAAACGGTTAGCAACTTCCTGTTGATTTGACTCTTCTTTTTTTTCTAAACCACTTTCTTCCAATGTATAATCATATTGAAATAGGAATAAAAGCAAATGCCAAAATATTCCCGACTGAAGTAAATGCATTTGCAACAAGTTATCGATAGCAAAAGATGAAACGCATTCAACAGCTACAGCGCACTGTTTCGTTAAATGCTAGTTAAATTAAAACGTAAATAAATAAATCAAACAGCATAAACAATAACACTTGATCTCTTACCTTATAATATAAAACCCTGCAAAGGTCACCTATAAGTGATGGCATTTCAATAATTTTGTCTCTACAAGCAGCAAACTGAGCGGCGACACTAAAACACCTCATAATGTTTGAACAAACTTGAACTGAAAAGTCATCTGGCTTTGAAGAATGGCTGAGAACCGAAACACACCGAGCAAACGCTTCTTGAAGTAACTATATTAGATTATAACCAATCAAACTTTCAAAAATATGAATATTTAATTGTAAGCATTACTTCCAACCCCCTTTCTCTTCTTAATTCCTCAGCATTTAAAGCAGAACAGTTTACGGTATGATACGATAGTTCAGTTGCAGCTGTTAGTAAAGGTGCTTCCTTAGAAAAGAGTTTATCATCACTAATTTCCATTTCAATTGTCTTTATAAGCATTGGATAGCCTGCATATTTGTATGGTTGCAGATCTAAAAGAGAATAAAGATACTGTATTTAGTACCGCACTTTAATAACCGAAGATATTGACATTTTCATACCTTCTTTGTAACGCTTGAAAAGAATGCTTTGAGCTTTCAAAATCAATACGATATTAACAGGATCTGGTCCCTCAACCGACCGAGATGTTCGACTACACAAAAACTCGTAAGCTTTATTAACTTTTTCAAACATTTCCTGTGATAGAAAATATTTAAAATGCAAAAAAAATAATTAAATTAAGACCAGTATAATTATTACTCTTCCTGAAGGATTTTTGTCAGGGTGAAATTTTTGAGCTAAGCGAAAATAACTTTTTCTAATAATAGTTTCTTCATAAACATCTCCGCGTTTTAAACCCAAAACCTCGTACGCATCGTCAGCGGACATTGAAGGTGGTTTCTTCTCCACTTCTCTCTTCCACGCTTCCAAAACATCTTTTAAAAACTCCACCTTAATAAATTAAAACATAAGATCCAAATGCTAAATAGAATTAGGAGAATAATAGGACGTACGGGATCTTTTATTGGCCAATCCGGAAATCGCTGAATATCACACAAATGTCTTAGGTAAAACATATTGCAAAACAGTTCATTATCCAATTGCGGAAATGTAATTACAGGGATCGGACAATACTGATATAAGGCACGATTATTACTTAAAAGGCGAGGCGAAAAGTCAGCTACGTGAGCAGCTAATTTTTGTATCATCATACGCCTTAAAATAAATGTATTAATTATATCGATTAAAAACTTATCCTAACTTCTACCTCATGTCGTTGTTCCAAATCACTTCGGGAGTATCAAATTCTCCAAGGAATGTCTCGGCAAATTTTTCAGCTCCATAATTTTCCAAGTATCTAACCATTGCTTCTGGTAATATTTGACCCAAAATACTTCGCGTCATGATATCGGAACTTTTATTCTGCTAAAACAATACATTATTTAGCAAGTCTTTAAAATGTAATTTTAATAAAAACCTCTTCAGATCGAAATGCTTGCTTGATGTGAGTGTACTGCAAAAATCGCCCAATTGGAATGACATTTGAGCCTGTGTACATCAGAATGAAAAAGAACACTCCAGTCAGGTACACTTGAGAAACGAATGGGTTGTCCTCAGCAATTAAATGCAATAGGATGGCGACCTTTTCCACCAGGACCGGATCAAACGTCAGCAGCAACTACCATGACAACAGATCAAACTGTAATTGAAGGAGGCACCAGGAAAATGACAACAATACATAAATGATTTGAAGTTGAAGATAAAGTTGCCTACTTGAACAATGTGCGGTAAACACGTAGCATCATATAAAAGCCTCTTCGCCTTTGGAAGTGGACGAACAATTGCATCTTCAGCATCACTACGTTAAAATGTTAAAATTCCAAAAACACAAAGTTAATAAAAATGTAAAAACTTACCGACTAGGATAATATTCACAAATTTTAATCAGCATGTTAAGAATAAGAATAGCTAAATCACTCTCATTCATTATGCTAATCCCCGTTGCCATCAAGCACCATTTTAGTTGAGGAATTGCTTGAAGAGTTCTCCACCCATCCATTCCTTGTGCCCAACATCTCGTTTTAAAAGTAATTACGCCGCTTTTCCAAAACTCTTTCAACTAGTTTTAAAATAATTAATTAGATAGAATTGCATGGAAGAAATTCCATATATTTACTACCTCTGAATAACTATAAGGCCCCAAACGTTCTTTTTCTACATTTCCAAAATACCATTCCTTTTCAGAATGTAACATCATTTCAGGAGAAGCTTCGATAACATTACTCTAAAAATTACAAATATTAATATACATGTAATTTATTTTTAATCATAATACACATTATTATTTAAACCTGCGTAGGAACTGTCGCTCTAGAAGTGTGCATGTGAGCTAGAGTCACTAAATCAACCAATACTCTAATTCCATTTGTATCTACCAAATCTTTTACATTTCTCTATTGGAATAAACATTTGATTTTAGTGATACAAAATTTAAAAAATCGTCATTTTTGCAATTTTACTTTATCAAGAATTAACTTGCATAAAAATAGTACAAGCCTATCCCTCTCCAATCTATCAACACACTGCGAAACAAACACAACGTAAATTTTTAAAATATAAACTAAAAATTATATACAAATAATAAAATGAACTTACTTTTTCCAACATTGAAACAATATATTTAGTATCATTAAAAGCTCCAATATCGGCATAATGCCGGCCATAAACTATCGTCATAGCCTGAAGACACATACACTTCATAGCGCTCTTTGGTGACAATAAAAAACGATGATATAAATCATTAAAAAATTCGTACCTATTAAATTACAAAAACATGGATTAAAAAAACATTAATTAAATGAAAGATTTCATTTTACGGTCGTCTAATAGGAGAATTTTCGTCGGTTTTATCATCATCTTCTAATAATAGCCTTAAATAATAATCCCCAATTTTTATCTCTTCTGAAAGACAAGAGTATAAAACTTCAAACTCCTGATGATTCCACGCAATTATCGTTGATCCGCTAAGATCTTTTGCCATGTTGAATAATCGTATTTCGTTTTCTAAAGCTTCTTTTAATTCTTCTCTAGTCTAAAGCAATAAAATTTTTGTGAAAACTAAAAGTACTGTCCTTTTAAATAATAAAGCTAACTTTAAAATTCCAAATTAAATTAGCTTTGGTATGATCTTGGTTAAATTGATAGTAAAATAAAGCCCAATTTGCTTCACTTTTAATCCTTTCCCGCCTTTTTCTTAAAATTATAGGTCTCTCTTTTAATTTATCCTATAAAAATAACATTTGTAAAATTACCTAAAAAGTTAAAGTTATCGTTGGTATACCTCTCGTTTTTCAGATCCTATTCGCGCTCTCCAGTGATTCATCACATTTTCAATATGTTTTTCAATAATCTTCCATTGAGGATTTTTTCTATTTTTGTTAGAGTGATCCTATTTAATAAGACAATTAATAAGATATGGGGATTTTAACATTTATATTAATGTGGAGAGGCAAACCTGAGCTAATTTTAAGTTATCTCTTAAGTGCATAAGGTCTCGCTCAGAAATTGGAACTTTTTCCGTCGAGTCCAAAAATGTTAATAAACCAGGAGGCTATAAAAATAATTCCAATTAAATAAACTATTCATAACCTAGCCACAAAACCAATCAAAATTTACCAGAATCCTTTTAAGAAGACTCATTGCGGTTAAATTGCCGGTTACCCACAAACCTACTAAATGTCTGCTCAATTGCCTTTTAATAAAAATTAAAAGTTTTAAAAATATGTCAACAATATAAACTTATCAGATACCGATTAACAAGCATTCGTCCATCGCTACTATTTGTAAACATGGCCGAAAGTAAATGTTTTGGTAATGCACCTTCAGCCAAAGCCAATTCCTGCATTTTTGAAGCGATTTCTTGAGTCCCTTCCTAAATATAGTTTACATTTTAACAACGCGTTAAAAAATAGCATTTTAAATAACATATACTTCAATAAGCGCTTTCATAATAAGACCGGCGCCTTTAACGATTGTCATCGATGGATGCTGTTTATAAAATACGCAAAATTTTTAAAAACATCAATTTTTATTAAATACTATTATTGCAACTACCTGAAAAAGTCTATAAATGGCTCTCCCACTAGTTGCGACCATTTCTAGTAGCATGTCAAACTGTTCACCGCTAGTAGTTTCACTGTATGGAGCACATAACGCATAAGTGAGAAAATCTAGCATGGCCGCAACAACAATTGCCCCTCGTCCATGCAACTACAATTATATTTTAAAAGATCCTAAAATTATAAAAGCAATGTTTTGCTATAAACATTTATTTACCACATTAGTTGTAAACATTCCAAGTAAGCTTTCCAAAAACGGCTTAGAAGACAATAAAGATGATTTATTTAATTGTTCTTGCCTTAAATCATAATCAGGGTGCATCGGCTAAAAATAAGTTTTATATAATAAAAATACTTTAGTTTCAGCCAAACCGATAATATAATTGAGCTTATAATAATCACCTCCATTAGGGAACACAGCATATCAATTGCGGAGTAAGAAATTCCATCGTCATTTCGCTTTAATGCTTTGACAACTTTAGTTCCTAATCTTTCCCTAAACCTAGGCAATTGCGTAAATGAAGCAAATCCAGTTTTAGAAGAGACGAGCCTTCGAATAGCTTGAAACTGCCCTTCTAGCTCCGCACTTGAAATTACAGACGCATCGCCTTCCTTGTCCAAAAGAGAATTCAAAGCCTGCTGTATAAGTTTTTCCTTATTTTCTGCGAATAAACCCTAAATTGATAAATTGACAATTGATATTTAAAATAGATTACTAAAGAAAAAATATATACAGTAATTACATCTTGAGTTACAGCATGTAGAAGGCCACTATATGGAAGATTAGCATTAAACCTTTGAACAACTTCCGCAAACGACCAAGTCACTACCATTAATAAATATTTCAATAATTATTTCTTTAGATGTCAAATAGTTTATCCCTATACTTGGACATTGCTGAAGAAACTTTAAATGCCAACTTTCGACTTCTTCATCTACAGGACAAGAAAATGGTCCCAATCTTAAGCCTCTATTCGTGCCTTGCATTTTTACATGAACATCGGCGTTGCCTGATGCCCGTACGCCATCCATCAACGATGCCAGAAGCGAGTCCCTAATTAACAAATATAACAATAACTACGCATACTTTTTAAAAAAAAAAAATTTAAGTAAATTTTTAACCTGTCGGTGGATAAATAACTTCTCATTTGACCATTTACGTATTCAATAGTAAACTTTTGTGGGTTTTCATTACTTCGAACAATAGCAAACACCTATTTCAAATGTTGATATAGTAATTTAATAACGAAGATGTAATTATAAATACTTCTGATAATGGTTTAAGGCTTGCAATACAATATGTATTAGGATCCCTTTCAATTAAGCACGTTTCGCTTAAGGCAAGTAATCGTTTCATCGGTTCCTTATAAATAATAAAAAAAATTACAAAACTAACTCGTTGAAATAATAAAACCACAATTACCATAACATGTCTTTGACACATTTTTTGTACAGTAAATTCCGTTAAAGAGGTAATTGATTCGTCGGAGCTAAAATGAAGAAAACAAATACTGATTAAACTTAAATTATATGTAAACAATAAAATTATGAATCAACCTATATTTTCCAAGACGAGAATCAACAAATTCTTCAAAAGTAATAGGCTCTTTTTTTAACCTTACGCAAACACCAATGTAATCACAAGCGTTATTGCAAAGCTTTTTAATTAATTCTTCTCGTCGATCAGAAGCAAACAAATGCTAAAATCAAAAGAAAAAACATTTTAATAACCAAAAACAAAGCATTTAAATGCGGCAAAAAATACCAATCGACCAAACCCTCCATGTTTAACAACAAAACCACCCGAATAATTAGATAACTAGAATAAAACATTAGCCACTAAAATAAAAAAAAACTTGAATTTAGCACAAAAAATATACCTCCATCACACACTCCATATCTTTATAATCGTAAGAAACAAGTAAGGTATTAGTGGTTGGATCGCGTTGATTTAAGGAAGCCTCACCGACTTCTAGAACCACCGGAATTCTAGTGTCCGACCAATGACGTTTATAAACGTTATATTTAATCGCAATTTCTCTAGTAGTAGAATCGTCAGCGAACAAATGACGAAATTTCTACAACAAACATAATTAATTCAATTTTATTTTTAAAAAAATTAAATTATGGGTTATAACTTATACCAAAGCTTCAGTTAAAATATCAGCTCGATGTTCACTTGAAAACTTCATGGTATCGCTTTTCTTGCCTTTCCTCATAGCTATACAAAATTCGCCTGGCAATTTAGGACTAGGTGTTATACTAAAAAAGTCAGCGTATGACCACTAAAATTCACAATTTATAAAGAAAATAAATTTATGTTAAAATTATGTCACGGTATTACATTTTGCTTACTTGATTTGTAACTTCAAAAGAACCGGGGTTGTATGTCGTTATTCCTAAAGTTCCAATAGAAAATATCCGCTTGTACCTTTTAAACAATGCATAAAAATATTTTAAACTTTAAAAAACTATATCAGTAAATAAATAACGATAAGCAAGAACGCGGAACGTTGTATCATGAAGGTATTCTCTCAAATGTCACGAGATGCTATCAATATGAACGAGCGCGATGTCAAAGATCATAGTTATTCTGAACTTGCAATTCATTCCATGTAATAGCATCATATTAATAAACATTAACTAAAATTCGTCATTAAAATATATTAAAAACCATATTTAATTTTTAAATAAACAAGTAACTAAATTAATTGCAAACTTTCTCCATTCAAGTAAAATAAATACGAGTACTACCCGGTTCTGTCAAACTTACTTTCCCTTCCATGAGTGTTTGGTAACAAAAAAGCAAGCAATGTCTTTATTATCTTTCATGATGACAACCTATCAATACAATAAATATCCATATTAGTTTTAATTAAAAAACTGATAAATTTGATTGCAAATTTGAATACAAATATGTTCGGTACATGTACAAAAGTATTCAGCATGAACTGTGAAAATCGAACACCCCCCAAAAAGGGTGCACTTACACGAGAATATAATAAAGTTTCTTACCAGTGTATTTGGATTTATCTTCAACGAATTAGCAAGTAAATCATATCAATTTTCTTCAGAGGAAAGGTGGCAAAATTCTTAATTTTATCGTGAATTTTATCACATGACAACTACACATCCTCATGTCTTTTTAGATTATAGAAATCGAAAGTAAATATTCGATAGTATCGAGAAAGATTGTTTAAAATCGATTTCAAAAACGTCGTTAAGTACGTTTCCACTTATCTCAAGCAATTAGTTCAGCGAGCAAAACGCACGTGACTTGTAATTGCTCGCGAGCAAGTTCGTTGAGCGGGCAGTTCATCGTGTGAACTCCTTTTTATTTAAATGTCCCAATAAATAATCGATTATATATCGATAATTATTACGTCAATGAACACTTTCTTTTTAAAAAAATCATTTCCATAAAATATAATTTATTAGCAAACAAAACTTTTGCATTTTGAATTATACAAATTACTTTCATATCTTGCATTTGAATTGCTTTTAATTTTGTCTTTCTCAAAATATGAGCAAAATTTAAATTATTAATAACTATTCAACAGCAATTACCTTATTACACTGTAGTGTATTATGTTTTCGATTCTTATTAAACATTCAAATTTAGAATATTTAAACAGCATGCCCTGTTTTAAAAAAGACGTTATTACGTAAAACAATACGAGATCTGACATATACCATAATTTGCCAAAATTAATGAGTGGGTCGATTATAATTAATAATTTAAAATACAGTACCTATATAAATACATGCTATTTACAATCCACATATTTTATTTCCATACTTTGATAACCCCGTCGCTAGATGCTGATACGAGCAACCACTGAGATGTATAATAAAGAGTTACATCATTAATACTGTCTAAATGACCAGTTGGTGATGTTTCAGGACCTCTACGAGGTTCATCAATAACCTGAAGGGGCTTTGGACTCAATTCCCTTATCACTGCAGTTCCATCGATTAGCTTTGACCTAAATTAAAACTTACGCTTTAATACCCATTTCAAATAATTAATTTAGCACTAATTATAATTTACTCGTATTTGACAGAATGATGATCAATCTGATCATTAGCTGCTGGAGAAATGATACAATTTCTTTCATAATTCGAAAGATCCCAATAACGGATCCTTGCATCAGTCCCAGCAGTAATAATAGCGGGGTGACCATCCCTTGGGATAACGTACAATCCATGCACTGTCTGATGAGGTTCCTAAGAAAATTTGAAACGAAAGCCCAATTATATAAAGATTAAAAAATAAATTATGACAAATTTTAACCTGTGGCTCTGATGAAAAGGGAGGTGCAGAACTTGCCCATAATGTCAACTGACGTGCCTCTGTCTCTAGATCCCAAAGGGATACTTCGTTATGCCCTTGCACAGCTGAAAACACACAAGATCGATGATAAGGATGGCGCAAAAGCCGACGAACACAAGCACCTAAATGCAAAAAAAAAATAATTTAATAGTCGGAAAAAAAATTAATTACAATTAAAAGATAAAAAATGTTTAATGCCTGTAGGATGAACAACGCTAGAAATCGGTAAATGAAATCGCAAATCCCAGCATACATGAGCGCCACAGCTAGTACCAACAGCCAGCCACGACTGTTGTTCATCTGCCACAAATGTGGTTAACAATCCTAAAAATACATTAAATCGAACTGTGTATAATAAAAATACTAAGTAAATAAAATTTACCGTATTTGGGATCGTTTTCTAACTTCCAAGCTGTCCCTGGTGACCGTAAGTCCCAGCCGACAATTGAACCATACATAGTCGCATAAATTAATACTGATCGAGACCCTTTAAAAAAATTTAATTGCTTAATAAAATTGACCAATTTATATTGATGCAATAAATAAGGTTTTACCGGAGTCGAAATAGCTCATATCTACAGCATAGCCTTCTTCTTGGAGATCTAGCATGCGAGACCCAGTCGTTGTCATTTTGGTAGATCCAGTTTCAATTCTTCAATTTTTAAAAAATGTAAATTATTTTTAATAACAAACTTATACCATAAATAAATACCTAAATGCATTTATTGCACCATTATCAGAGCCACAAGCAATAGACTGTGAATTTTGGCAAACAGCTAAACTATAAATCTGACTATTTGGTTTAGAGTACGTTTGTCGAGATCTATTCGTTATACTCCTTCGTTCCATCCGATCACAATCCCAAATTTTTACAGTACCATCACTCGAGCATGATGCAAAATAAGGCGTACCAGGAACAACAGCAATTCTATTTAAGTCATCATTATTATACATTTTTGACTTTTAAATATATTAACTAAAGAATTGCGTATGGTTACCTATTTATAGCACCTCGATGCTCTTGTAAATGAGCTACCAATAATCCTTTAGACCTCCAACTGAATTGCGGTTGCTTCGTTTCAGAATGAATTCCTTGGTTTGGCCTTTTAGCATGAATTCGTGACATTTGTTGATCACTTTTATGCTGAAGAAGTCTATCAAAATCCTTCTTGCATACGGTGCGATACTCTGAAAAATATTCTTATAAAACTAAAACTGCAAAAAAAATTCAAAACAAATGTCAATTACGTCGAATAACAGCTTTGTTAGCATTAATTAACATGCTAGGTTTGGCAACCTTTGAGGGCGACTCAATGGAATGAGAATAGTTATAATTTATTTTATGTTCATTTTCTCCTGAGATTGATAGCTGCTGAATGGGTAACTGTTCAGAGATTTGAGTTTCTTTTAATTCTTCCGGTAGTTCAGTTGATGGTGTCAAGAGAGATTGCTGATTGGGATCCTAAGTAAACTTTCATTAATATACCAATCTAAATTTTAACAGTAACAATTGCCTTAATAATCATTGGAGATGGAGAACGAGTTTCACTTGAGCCAAACATATGCTGCCACTCTTCACTCATTCCAATTCGATTAATCGATTCTTCGTCTATTTATGTTAATAATTATGACATTGATGCGATAATACCAAATAAATATTTTACTTTGCTTTCGGTAATAATTTGAAATTGGTTGCACCATATATGAATCAGCTATAGAATTTACTTGAATAAATGGAGCAGTTTGTCGAATTTCCTCTCTTCCCAAATTTATAACGCCATCACTTTCGATAGAATTTGAATGGTGTCTAAAATACAACAAAATAATTTATTTATCGCTCAGCGTATTAATAATATTGTAAACCAGATCTCACCTAGATCGAGACATGTGAAGTTTAGATAAATAATCTCGCATAAATAAAAGCTTATTTTCAATGGCATCCGTTAATCCGTCAAATACAAGTCTTCGATATATAGTTTTCAGTTGAGCGTTGGTTAAATCTGTATTCAATGCACGTACATCAACTTGATCACCAACTAATCGAATTGTTTTTCTTTTTTGAAGAAACTCCATCAAGGGCAGGATTAATGAAGAACGTATCACAGTATCAAAAATAGAACGAGGAATTGGATCTTTTAATGCACCCAGTAAAATAACCTATTAAAATGCATTAATATAGATAAGATATTATGAGAGTATTTTGACAACACTCACTTCTTTTTCTATTTGAATCACAGGATGCTCTAAAAATGGCTCTAATACAGGTAACAATTTACAATGTATGTCCGCAATATTTAAAGTTTTAGCAACAGTGCAAATAAATCCTACAGAGTTGTTCCTAATCCACAAATTAGGATGACAACAGAATGGAGCAATTTCTTTAATAAAATCGTATAGAATATGTTGATGAAATAACCCCAATTCTGCTAAACAGCTGATGGTGTTCAGTGTTTTGCTAGTAACAAATTCTTCTGGATCACTTAATCCCTAAAATAAAGTTTAATAGAGGATTAAATAATTTAAACAAAAAATTATATACAGTATTTAAATTTTACTTGTTGTAATAGTGGTTTTAGAATCATAGAGCTTTGCCATCCAATATAAGAGGCCACTCCCACAATTGAGTCAAAGAATGCTCCCCTTAAATGCTGATCATCTTTGTCATTTAAAACAGTTATCATATGAGATAGTAAAACATCATTTGCTAAAAAAATAAAAGTTTTAATTTATTTCTTTGAATATTCATAATAAAATAAATGGACGGAGAAGCTACCTTTTTGTCGGCCAAAAAATACACAAAGCCGATTTATTCCAAATTCTAAAAGAGTTCGCTTTACGATATTGTCAGAATTTGTCAATAAGATTGTTACACATCTTTGAATTGACTCTTGTAAAGTTTGCAATTCGCTATCGTAACTAGTCTAATATTTAAAAAATAAATAAATAAAACTTCAAAATAATTACTTATATTATTAAGTTTATTTACTTGATAATGAATATGAATTTCTTCGTTCGTATCCAAATTCGAATTTTCTAGCTGAGATAACTCTAAAAATCTAAATTAAAAAATATCTAAATTAATTTGCAAATTACATAAAATCTTACAATAAATTACCTTAGGGCAGTCTCAGCTAAACTTGCAATATTTTTAGCCACAGTTACTCTGACCATTACAACTTCGTCTGCAGCAAGTGTAAGCTAATAGATATATACTAATTTTTAATAAAAATACATAGAAATTGATCAAAAAAGTTTAAATACCAAATATGGAAGCAAATACTCAGGAAATATATTAGCATCACTAATTAAAAAACATTAAAATCCAAGATTAATTTGATGTCTTTAAAAACTTGATAAATTTTCCTACCTTCTAGGAACAGTTTCTACTAAAGCTAGACAACCCGTTAAAACTTCCAATGAAAGCATTTTAACTTGAGGAAATGAATCATTTGTACAATACAACTAAAAAATATGCAAAATAATAAAGTTATGAGCATTTAATAAATTATTATTAAAATATTTACTAAATGTGGTATTAGACGATCCAATATTAGTTCATCATTCAGGTAAGGTGCCAAATACTTTAAAATGTTAATAGCCTTTAATTTTCCGCTACAATGCTGATCGAATAAATAAAAAGTTTCAAATCGGTAAAAAATAATTCCTGTCATTTTATATTAAAATACCTTAACAGCTCGTAAACTCGAAGTTACCAAAGAAATTATAAAAATTACTCCATCTATTATTTCTCTCTCCGGGACACAATCTGATTTACTCATTTTGTTGTTTTGATTAATCCTAAAACTTTGTAAAATATATTCCAAATCCCGTTGAATTCTAAAAATAAAATTTTAAATATACGGTAAATATTTTTATTTAAATTAAATTAAATACTTGTCAATTTTTTCTTCTGGGGACATAGTAGAGACTCCAATAAAATTTTGCATATAAGAAAATAAAAACGTATAAAAGTATTCTGGAAATGAATTTCCACGCATCATGTCCAAATACTTTTCAGCCGAAAATCTCATGCTTGGATCTTTCTGCATCATGTGCAACACTAATTCCTTTAAAAAAAAAATAGTCTATACAAGTAATTAAGAAAAATTAATTTAAAAAAAATTCTCAAACTTTTATATAAATGTCCTCAATTTTATCCGTAATTTTTAAAGGACTGTATTCTCCGCTTCTATAACTAAGTAGTTGAGAAAAATCAAAGGGAGCGTGGCCTTCGGTGAAAAGTTCACTAAAGCAACATCTTAAAAAAAAACAAGCAAAGAATTTTAATTATGCATAGTTACAAAAAAATATAATGAGAATATCTACCCAGCTGAAAAAATATCCATTTTTGGATTTAAATCGCCCTTGTGAAACTCCTCACTAGGCAATAAAATATTTCCAGCAGCTAAATCAGATAAATCAGAGCTAAAACTACGAACAAAACGTTCTGGTGCTATATAACAAGTTCGTCGTCTAGACGTATCAAAAAAGTAAGAAAAATCAGCTGGATTATCCTATAAAATATAATTCTTAAAAATTAATTCAAAGTTCTTCTAAAATAATTATAACCAATAAAATACTTCAGGTAAATAAGTTGGCTTAAAACTGGCAAAATCAGTTAGCATTATCCAATTCCAGCCAGTAATCATAATATTTTCTAATTTCACATCTCCATGACAAATCTAAAAAATATTAATTGCAAATTAATACATTAAATTTGGCGTTAAAAGATATCTTATTATTATTATAATACTTACACCTACTGAATGGCATTGATTTAACGCGCAAAGAATTTGGAATGTAATCCATTTTTTCTCCAAAATATTCAAGAATGGTCTGGTGCTAATTCTATCATATAAATTATCTTTCATATATTGTCTAATTAATATGCCAGCCTTCTCAGTTTGCTAAAAACATAGTAAATATTATGATCATTTTACGTGTAACTTATCAAAAAAATAACTCAACTTACAAGCGATTTTATAAACGGTAAACAATTTGAAGTCTGAATGAGTTTCAATCTGCACACTGTTTATGAAGAAAATCTTAGCAATTATCTAATAAATATATAATTCATTTATGGAAAACTCCTTACCATCTAATTGATTTTTATAAATTTGTAAAGGTAATGTAGGATCGTGAATTGCAAATATTTTCACAACAATCAATCCTTCCCTAGGTAGACAAAATCATTCAAAGCAATCAATTAATATTTTTTCGTAAATGGAAACAAATAAAATCTTCCATACTTAGAATTAGCCTTTATAACTTTAAAAAACCTTGTACTGCCTAGGCTAAAAAAAAAATAGATCAACGTAACATTTAAAAATTAAAAGCTATAATTATCATGTATTCAACCTGGACGAAAACTGAAAGTCAGACAAGTCAGTTAAATAATGTTCTACAGGAAATATTTGAGATGGCGCTATCCCAGCAAGTTGATTTCCCATTTCGCACACTATCAAGTAATAAACAATCTCTAAAAAAAATACATGTAATAAAAAACATCGTTTTGTTATTAACAAAATATATTACCACAAATAAATTAAATAATTATATCCTCCATAGATTAGCAAACGATACAGTAGCTAGTTACTTCGCACTAAATAACTATAATAAAGAAATCAAAAATTAAAGTAATGGTAACAAGGGAGAATCCTAGATTAAAGTTTAACTTTGTACCTACTGTAGAAAGACCAAAGCTTTGATGTGACATGCGATTTAGCATTAATATAAATTCAATTATTTATAATTAATAAAATGCTTAATTGTTTAGGATTTGTGCAGATACATTAATTTTATAAAAAGTTACATAATTATGTTCATCTTCCGTCAAATCAGATGAAATAAATAAAACAGAAAACCTTGGAGGGGGGAAAATGATCGAACTCGTCTAGACGCAATTTCCAAACTATTTTCTCCATATGCCACTAGAAGGCAGCACAAAAGCAAATCGCTTTATGAAGCGCCAAACAACTACATAAATTATGTAATCTCACGTTTTGCAAATTAATACCATTGCACGATATCTTAAATTATTTTGAGTTTATCGTTTCATAACCGTCTGTCAGCTGAGTTGATAAAAGCCGTGATTTAAATTGATTTCTGTTCATTTCGAATTTAGACGTAAGAAGGTAGAATTGAAATTGTTATTACTAATATTACTATATAGGAGAAAACATGTCGGCTTTGGAACAATTAAAAAAATTGACAGTTGTTGTCGCTGATACTGGAGATTTTGAAGGTACAGTAACTGAATAATATTATAATTATATTCTTAACACGTTCTTGCAAATCCCGACTGTCATAAATACCAGTAGCCTACTGTACAGAATGTCATTATTTAATATTTTATGTATTATGAGAAATTATACAAATAAATTTGTTAAAAGTTTTTAGTATTAAATTTAAAAATATAGTACTATATTAAATATTTGTATTTATTATTTTAAATAAGAAGATGAAAGTTTGAATTGAGATGCAATAGCCATGGGTCATGCAAGGAAGTTTACGCATGGCCATGCCACCATGGGCATAATCATAATTTTTTTTTTGTTGTTGAAAATAATCAGAGCGTGTTTTATCAAAATATTGAATAACCAAGAAATCTGATGACACAAATAAGTAATCAAGAGAAACTAAAAATATGCAATACTGTACAATTACGAGCATCTAAATAATATTTTTAACTTGCACTATTTGGCATTAAATGGTGCATACAATATTTTAATTTGAATTGATTTTGTTGCATTTATTCTATCCTGTTTCTCTACCGTGTATCTTTAAATTTTTGGAGGAAAAATGTAGTTTTTTTTATTAGTCGCTTTTTAATCCTAAAAGTATTTTGCATGCAAGAGGTGTTTACATTATTTCCTCCTTAAGTATTCATCAGTCAGGCAATCGTTTATTTGTGTTGCATCACTTCAAACTTTTGCTAAGAAAAAATTGGGTTTTCCTTCACTATTGCAGGATATGAAATGCTGAATTACGATAATAGCACGATCGGAATAGGCTACTGTACAAATTTCGGTGCCGGTATTCAATTTTTCAAAAAAACACATTTTACTTGTTGACCTTCAGCTGAGTTGCGCAAGAATACTTATCTGCATGTATCATCGTTTTAGAGGTCTTCTCAATCACGCTTCTTATAAAATTATAACCTTTAAAAGTTCAAAATAGTCAACTAATTTGCAATCAATTTACTCATCAAAAAAAATATACAGTATATAATATTTACATGTAGCCTACATGAAATTAATAGGATATTTATTTTGATAAATGGCGTCGAAGCTATTAATTTTACGTTTGATAATTACTACAGAAATTATCAAAAATTAATAAATTAAAAAAAAAAATCTAAATAGCCAAGACGGAAATAGCTAACCAACTAAAACCAATTATAAAATTCCAGACCAGACCTATAAAATAGCGATGGAAATTTTTTAATCTGGTTTAAATGAAGTTGTCAATAAGAATTTATGCTAAAATCCCTCTAAACGATAGCCTTTAAACAAAATTTCAAATAAACAGTTTTTTCAACAACAGCATAAAAAAAGATTAACATTTTATTTTATTTTAGCGATGAAAGCATATAAGCCAACCGATGCTACAACGAATCCATCTCTCATTCTCCAAGCAGCGAATATGCCTCAATATCAGAGCTTAATTAACAAGGCAATTGAGTATGGAAAAGGAAGTGGAGGGTATTACACAGTAACTTTGAGGAAGCTAAAATAAATTAAATTCTCAGAATAAATTATATTTCAACAGGTCTGCTGAGGATCAACTCACTAATACCATGGATAAACTATTTGTTCTTTTTGGTTGCGAAATCTTGAAAATAATTCCCGGAAGAGTGTCTACCGAAGTCGACGCCAGGTAATTATTAACTACACGAATGTATTAGAACAAATATTTGACATTGATAATACATGTAATTACTTTTTTTTTATTTGTCAGACTTTCATTTAATAAGGAAGGGTCAATAACCAAAGCGAAACGTTTGATTGACTTATATGCTGAAGAAGGAATAGCTAAAGAGCGAATTTTAATTAAACTGGCATCCACTTGGGAAGGCATTCAAGCTGCTAAAGAGCTTGAAGAAAAGCATGGAATTCATTGTAACATGACGTTGTTATTCAATTTTGCACAGGTTTTGTTCTTGTTTTTTTTTTATTTTTCGTTACTAATTAAATATGATTTTTTTTTAGGCTGTTGCGTGTGCCGAAGCTGGTGTAACTCTCATTTCTCCATTCGTGGGACGAATTTTAGATTGGTTCATCGCGCATACTAATCAAAAATCTTTTGAACCATTGGAAGATCCGGGAGTAAAAAGTGTGACTAAAATCTACAACTATTACAAAAAATTCGGCTGCAAAACTGTAGTTATGGGAGCTTCATTTCGAAATTCCGGAGAAATCAAAGCTCTGGCTGGTTGCGATTTGCTTACAATTAGGTAAAAGAAAATAACATTTGCCATGAAGTTCTGCGCCCTGGAAGCAAAGAATCCATTTAGTAAAAAAATAATAACAATGCAGAATATAATTACAAAGTGGTATCTTGCTTCCAAAGTACAGATTTCATTTCTAGTTCATTTAATATTGAACAAGTAATAATTATTATTTATTGTCTAGCCCGGCTTTATTACAAGAGTTGTCGAAATCTAATGAAAGTATTACTCCGTATCTCAACGCTAATACTGGTATTAGTATTAATAACGACCACTCTTTTGATCACGTTTTAACATAATTTTACGATGTTTAGCTGAGAAAGAAAATTTGGAGAAAATTTCAATTGACGAAAAATCGTTCCGTTGGATGCTTAACGATGATGAAATGGCGAACGATAAACTTTCCGATGGAATTCGAAAGTTTGCGGCTGATGCAATTAAATTGGAAAAAATTGTTCAACAGAAGATGTAATTGCAAGAATAATTTTTATTATTGGGGGTAAAATGCATCAATAGAACAAAATTTTAAAAACTGAATATAATTATTTTTGAGCAATAGCAATTGGAAATAAATCTCTTGTATTACAGTTTACAAATAAATTCTATTATTGAATTACATTTTCAATTGTACTTTGCCATTTTTTTTTAACGTACGATAAAATAATTAAGAGCATAGTGCGGAACTACTTACGTTTCCGTTGGAGTCCAATTTCCCATTGGTTTTTGACGCCCGAGAGCACTCGGTTTTTTGGCATCCCTTAGATTTAATATGACCATTCGATTCATTTCCATTTTTTGTTCCATTCGTCGTTGTAGAACTACACGTTTTCACATCATTGCCGTGATGTATCTTCATAAATTCTTGGATAGATTCGGCCAAAATCTTAAAACCCTGTAACATATTTATTTGAATTATTACCATCGCAATGGTCAAAATATTAGGTAAATAATTACTCCATCAAATAATTTGGCGGTGGCATTAGAGAAAGAAACGCGTATATAAGGTGATGAACTATGATCAAATTTAAATGCTCGTCCAGGTGCAAAAAATGCCTAATTTAAAATTATAGTTTTAAAGTTAAATTCATGGCTTTCAAGCTGACTGAATGAAATGTAAAGTTACCTTTTTATTTCTAGCCAATTGTACTATCTCAAAAGTATCTTGTACATCAGTAACTTTTATCCACAAAAACATTCCTCCACTTGATTCGTTCCACGTAGCGAGACCTTAAGAAAAACTACCGGCATAAGAGAACTTATATTTTCAAATATTATTTAAATCCTACCTTTTAGCCATTTCTCTGCATATTTGGTGGCAACATCTTTTTGCTTTTTAAACTCTCCGCATATTCTTGAAATAACAATTTTTAATAAAAATGTTGTCCATTTAAAAAAATATTCGTCTTTACCTTTTGCAATTATTCATGTATCCATCAAAACCCCAATGGACCAGCAATTTGTAGATTACCATTTGTGAAAGACAACTAGCTTGTTGCGAAGATACTTGAACTTTAAACACGTTTTTTTCATTTATTGGACGAGGTGCTGTAATATAACCTAAACGGATTCCGGGGCTTAATGTTTTGCTGAAAGAGTCAGCTCGTATAACACGACCTTCCGTATCCAAAGATAAGAAACTACATGGCAAATTAGGCTAAAATTTTTAATAAATTTAATATTAATACACAATAATCGATTTTTACTTAATTCGAAATGGTTTACCTGATCAAAAACGATAAATTGATACGGATCATCTTCGATTATTAGCAAATCATATTCACATGCGATCTAAACCATAATAAAGAAAAAGCGAAATATAAATAAAATTAGAAAATTAATATAAACGAATGTTAAGATAAACCTCGTAAATTTCCTTTCTTCGGCTTGCTAATAAAGTGTAAGCTTCTGGGTTTCCTCCGTTTGGCACTATGTACAATACTTTTAATCGACATAGTAATGCTGGATCAAACTCTTTTAAAGCACGTCGAAGTGAACTTGGAATCATTCCATGTTTATCTTGCTCAATAGCGAGATATTTCGCACCTAATGGTCGAAACTGAAATAAATAGTTAATTAATACAACTTTAAAATTAATATTAAAAAAATTACAATATCTAGTGTTCCCGAGAAGCAATGATCACCTCCAATGACATAATCCCCTTCGTTGATAAGCGATTCGAAAGCCTTGGAACAAATTATAATTTTATTAAAATACGGTATCTCTAAAAATGTTTTAAATTGTTTTACAAGATGAATTGCTTCCTGAGCCCCAGATGTCATTACAATTGACCAGTTCGAATATGGTGGATTATGAAGACGCACTTGAAAATCACGAATAATTTCCCTTAACGGTTCAAGTCTTAATAAGTTAAATAATAAAATTTTATAACCTCATTTTTATATTTTAAAAAATTGTCAGATATTTTACCCTTCAGTAACACCATATTGTTGTGCTTTATCCATGTCAGCTTTATCCAAGTGAAGTACAGTACCATCTCTAAAATATCATAAAAATTTAAATGGTAGAAAATATATTAACAATTATGCATAATATTATAATAAAAAATAATACTGCACGTAAAAAAAAAATACGCGAAAACAAATTTAATATTTAAATAAAATTATTACGTATTTATTTCTTCTGTTTGAAAGCAACTACAGTGTATAAATTAAATTTTAACTTTATAAACAAAATTAAGATTTTGTCTCTCTGAAGACAATTATAAATAAAATTATTTTCATATCAATAAAATTACTATCTTATAAAAAAATTTAAACTGAATAAAAAAAATCGTATGTATAAAATTAATAGCATACAAAAAAAAATATAACTTAAATATTTCAATCGAATATAAAAATGTGTATTTACTTTGTAGTAAAAGTAGATTCTTTAAAGGGAAAAATTTCCGTAAGAGGAATTCCACCAGATAAAGGAAAAATATCTCCATCACTAAACGCTATTTCTTTTGCTAAAATAATAATTGTATAAACGCTAATTACAAAAAATTATAAAAAGTAACATTTAGAGAAAATACTTAATTCTCGAAGTATTGATCCTTGACGACGTTTCGTAGTCTCGCTAAAAAATTTATTATAGTTCATCTTGGAGCTGTTAACAAATAAGAAGCTTAATTCGCGTTGAAAGACGTTTATTGAATAACCTGAAGGTCAACTCCGCATTTCAATTTATAAGATTTGCAGATGCTGTAATTTACAACAGGTCAAAGTTTCTTTCGATAAGAGACAAAGGCGATGATTGGCAAAAAAACCATTTAAATAGTTTATATTTATTACAAGGCGGTGAATAAAATGAACAAATTTGATATTTATTATTTGAAAATGGTAAAAATGAATATCAAACTTCACATTTGATTACATTTTCGAACGGATATGAAAAGATGCAACATACATTACAAATAAGACGGTTACTAAATTATGACGGAATTGAGTAAGGTTGGGTATTCATAATGAGAGTAATATTGTCACCCTTTAACATAATTCGACCTATTAAAAAAATGATCAAAGAAGAAAGTTAACTGAAAAATTCCATCACGCTCATAATTAAAAAATCGGCGAAATCTCACCCAAAGGTTTACGCTGCTTGGTCTTCATGTGAACCTCTTCGGCTTCATCCAAAACCAAGTTCATGTATTCGTCAAAACCCTTAAAAATCGTAATTAAATACGGATTAAATCAATCATCGTAAACCAATTTCAATGTCATTAGGTATTAATTGGATAACTTGCGCAATGCTGACGCAAATAAACATGCAATTTATAGTAAAATGATTGATTTAGATACGCAAGAATATTGCATACTGTTTTATTTAATCTCTCCTTAATTTAATTTTTATGAAATCAAAAAATAATCACCACAATGTGTCCTTCAATTCGAAGTTGAACATTTTCATATAACCAAACTTGAATCTTCGCTCTCTAAAATGCATTTTTAAATTAATTTCATACACCATAATCATAATCTTTTTATAAATCAAAATACTTACGCTTTGTAAATACCTAAAAATTAAGTTCTAAGCAATATTATTAAGGAAAATATAACAATAAATTTTAAAAGGTAGGCCTAAAATTATCACGGCGCCGGTAGCGTAACTTTTTAAGACTATTACAGTAGCTTACTTATTTCAGTATTATTATTATAAATAAAAGGATACAATAGGCTGAACCATAACCTTCTGCACTTTCTGCTGTCCTTTGTATGACATTTTGATGTTTTAAATTAAAAACTGTTTGAATTAATATTGGTGAAAAATCAAATTATTTGGAAGAACAACGAAACGTGATAGCAACGACACCGCGGAACACAATCAGCCTAAATAGTCGCCAATGGTTAAGCGGTAGCGATAAGCAATGGCGCCTTTTGAAATTTTAACAACATTCGGCCATAGCATTTTAAACAATCGAAAAATAAATAATTCTGAAACTCTTAAAATAATATTTATTATTATTTTAAGAAATAAAATTTAAATACTCCTATAAAAAAAATTTTAATTTTAGCTTCAGCTTCTATTATTTTAATTTCAGCCTTTAAGAGGTTTTAATGGGTTTCGCTTTTAGTTTACATCACCTTATTCTCAGCGGCAAATTTTGCCGCATTTTTGAAATTTATGTATAAAAATGCCGCAATTGTTCTTATTTAGCGGCACATTTTAGAGATGTGTGAACTCAATAGAATCTCCATGAAAATAACATGGATGCCAATGAAATAATCTCTTAAAATAATGTAGTAATGCTGCTTCTATTCATTTTGACTTTGATTTAATTTTGCTATTGATAATTTTTTAGGCTTCTTGTTCAAAAGGATAACGAGTCAACGATTTGTTATGACATTTTTCTCCTGTAAAGTTTAGGACAAAACCCTATGACATGTAAGCATTTTGTCATTATAATTTTATTAAAATGTTACAATAATGTAATATTATCGGAAAAATTGATTGCACCATTAGTTAAGAAAGAATACAAAAAACTACTCTCGCAAACTAATTTGATATTTGTATCGGCAGTGTTATAATTAAAGCTTATATAAAAGTAGGTATTATTTTCAAGTTTGACACGTAGGCTGCATACTTCCTGTTTGATTTAGCTCATCAAGATGTTTTCGATAGTTATAAATTATTGAATAAAGAATTAATATTTATAACTTACATTATCAGGTCTAGAGTTAGCAGTGGAAATAGTATTTGTGGACCATCCTATGATCGGTATGTTGAGCAACATGATCAATCCACTCTAGGTAAAGTTCAACAACAATTTTGGAGCACCAAACAAGTTGTATTAAAGAAATTAGGTATAGAAACTTGTTAATATTTATTGTTATTTTTTTTTAAAAAAAACCTCTTAATAAAATATTTTATTAACAGGTAAAAAAGAAGATGAACACATAGTTGCCAGCGATTCGGAGTTAGATACAAAATTAGAGGTACGTCAGTAACTAAAAAATTTAAAAAGTGCATTATTATAATTAATAATTATTCAATTTTTTATAGCTGTTTCTCTCGATAAGGGATACAAGTGCTACACTTCAAAAAATTGTTGAGTTGTATCAAGACAAGTTATTAGGTAGTATATATTCATTTTTTAAAATTGGCGTTTATAAGTTGGAACTAGAAAAATAATTTATTTATCAACTAGCATTATCTCATGAGGAAAATGCGTTGGGAAGATTTTTGAAGGAATATGGAAAGTTAGATAAGACTAGTGCGGGAAAAATGATGACTGCAGTTGGGAAAACTATGAGCTACACTGCTCAACAAAGGTTAATATATATTTTTTTAATTTAATATATAGAACAAACTTACTGAAGTATTTTGGTCAGATTGACTATACGTGTTCCACTTGTGAGACTATATCAGGAAGTCGAAACTTATCGTTCTCGAGCGATATCTGATACCATGATCACCGTCAACCAAATGGAAGCCACTAGAAACGATTACCGCGGAGCACTACTTTGGATGAAAGATGTTTCTCAGGAATTGGATCCTGACACGTATAAGCAATTAGAAAAATTTCGAAAAGTATTGAATGTATTTTTTCATAAGTTATAGCATTGAGTTTTAATTTTTTACTTATTTTTAAGGTTCAAAATCACGTACGGAAAACTAAAGGATACTTTGAAAAGTACAAATTGGATTGTCTTCAGAAAATTGATCTTCTGGCTGCCAGTCGATGCAACATGTTTTCTCACGCTTTGGCGACCTATCAAAACACACTACTTCACTTTTGGGAAAAAACATCAAAAACTATGACATCGGTTTCTGACAGTTTTAAAGGATATCAGCATTATGAATTTTGCATGCTTAAAGTAATTATTAAGAAATTATTTTTTAATTTGGCTAATATATTATATTATGTGCGGTACCTCTAAATTTTATCTTGTGTAAAAATTAGGAATTGACCGAAGTAGGAAAAAAACTTATTTCCAATGACAAAAGCTGCGAGTTGAAAGCTTATACTGACGATGAATCTGAAATCGACAAAGATCGGTATGCCATTATTCATAAAAGAAAATATTAAAATAACGCTTGAAATAATTTTTCAGGCTGATATTTTTTGAAGAATACCATGATGAACCAGAGAAAGAATCTGATACTGCTAAAGATACTAAAAGCGACAGTTTAGAGAATCTTCTTACCCAATCTCCAATTAAGAATTCTGATAAAGCAGCCGCAAATGTTGACCAACTTTTGAATCTAACTCTTGATTCAGAATTACCTTCAACTTCTCCCAGTAACTTATCTAAAAATCTAAAACCAGGTTAGAATCAACTGATATTTTGTCGCCTTGTTCAAACTAATAAATACCTTTAAATTGCTAGGAAACAGCGATTTGCTAACTGACAATCCTGAAATAGATGACTTAGAAAAAGATGAAATGTCACTTCTTAATGAAATCCTTAATAATGACGCAAACCCACCTACATCCTCTTTATTTGATAAACAATGGGACCACATGTTCAATACTGCTGCTGCTAGTGGTGGTTCTTCTAATATGGAAAGTGAACAAGTTCAAAGTTTTTTACCATCTCACTTGTTGGACTTGGATATGCTT
Organism: Polydesmus complanatus; assembly: GCA_034692225.1. Taxonomy (NCBI): domain Eukaryota; kingdom Metazoa; phylum Arthropoda; class Diplopoda; order Polydesmida; family Polydesmidae; genus Polydesmus; species Polydesmus complanatus. Next base: position 28,301 of record JAQGAZ010000352.1, on the reverse strand, counting down.
TCTATAAATAAAGACGGTAAATTCAGCCCAACATAATTATATTGTGCTTAATATTTAATCTATATTATTCCTGAAAATAAGATTCCAAAGCCAAATCGAAGGGAGGGGCAGAATCCCAACCAGGCGTCCCTAAGAAAACTTCTTCACACAACAGTGGTACTAGCAGTAGCGGGAAACATAATTCATCCTCGAAAAAGGTACACCTAACTTTTATTACATCAAAAATAAAACGGTTAAAATTTAAGTATACTTTTTATAGAATGCTCCAAAAGATATGTCTACCTGGTTTAACCTATTTGCTGACTTGGATCCACTTTCAAATCCTGATGCTATTGGAAAGAGTACTGTTCAGGAGGATGACGACCGAAATTGTTGAGTTCATATGTTCGGGGTAAGTGGCCTTCTAGTTTATTTTAAATATAATCTTGCCATACTAGATTTTCTATAGAATTATGGAAAGTCTAATTGAGCACGTAACGTAGTAGATTTAATCAAACACAAAGGCCAAGTCGAAAATATTCACCTAGTAATTGAAAACAGGGAAGTGTAAACCTAGTCATAATTCCATTCCTAAACATTTCTGTGTTACTATTTTTGATATTTTGACCAAGTCATTTTTAAAATTTATTTTATTTCGGTTATGCTTTTAATGGATTTTTTGTATATTTTACGCATAATGTTTTCTCTACAGTATTCTAAACTATTTTTTAGAAGGAATCTTAAGTTTATATTTTTTAAATGCATTTAATGCAATTCCAACAATGCAGTCGTATAGATTTTATAATAAAAATAAATTTAGTCTTTAGGTTTTAGTTTAAAATTTAAGATTTGCGAGAAATGTCATTCCATTGTCATTGGCTATTTCATCCAGTTTAAAATTTTGGTAATCAAATTTCTTTGTAATTTCCAAAAAAAAATATTACCTAGTCTCGTAATAATAATTACTATAGACAGTATTTTTAAAGTATTATTTTAAATATTATTTTGTTTTCGAGAAAAATCACATTTATAACAATGATTTAATATTTATTGTACCCATTATTCTATTAAACGAATGTTTACAAAATTCCAATTACTCGGAAATTTGTTTAAAATTCTGCGCTGTACATAATAATTATAAAAACGTTTAATATCTATACTGTATCTGTAGTTAATTAGATTATATTTGGATTTTAATACTCTGGTTCATCAATTTTTTTTACTCTCGGTTAAAAAAATTGATAGAATGATTTACCGGTTTACTGCAATTTCTTCATTCTTTAAAACTTACAAGGGATGCGTGCTTTCCAACATTATCTCCTACTTTATACAACACTTTTTCAATTACTCCAGCTTGAGGAGCTTTAATTACGTACTAAATAATCCAAATTACACAAAATTAAAATAATTTATATCTTCAATTAAAATGTTGCGTAATACCTCCATTTTCATGGCAATCATAATAATCAATGGATCGCCTTTATTAACTTCTGATCCTGGTTGAACCAAAACCTTTTCAATGACGCCAGGCATAGGAGCCGTAGCCCCACTACCACCACTCCCAGCTAAAGAAGCAGTCACAAACTTTGGTACAGGGAGAGAAATTTCATAACTTCCATCCTAAATGTTATGTTACTAGTATAATAATAACTCTTCATTGTAGTACAAGTTCAACAGCAATAATTACCTTGGTGAATAAAGTGACGGTATTTTTATCAAATGCGACTCCAACCTTTTGTTGGTGACCATCAATATTACTTAACAAAGACCATCCTTCTTCATTAGTTAATTTCCCGTCGGCTTCATAGATTTTACCCCCTTTTTCAATTGTAATTTTATTTTTGTCTATATACTTAACTTGAACGTCAACTTCTAAAATGAAAAACATTTACAGTACATTTATTTTCTATACAGCTTTACTTAATTTTAATTTGCTATACTTTCATCTCCTAATTTAAGGGAGAGGTTTCGAGGGCGGTTGAAATTTTGTCTTTTTTTACTCTCCAGATAAAATGGAGAAAATTGGTCTAGAAAAATTATAATGAATTAAAATATCACATTTTATTGATATCGAATTAAATGAATACCTTCGCTATTGGGATTTCCTACTTTCTCTTTAAAGTTTTCTTTGCTAGATAAAGCTAATACTGCTTGGCATAATAGATGATCATTAATGGGTCTTACCGGAAATAATTGATCATGAAATTGTGGAATAAAATCTGTATGGACGTGACCTAAATGGAATTCTGGGTGGCCAGCCAGATGTAACAAAAAGTTAATGTTAGTGTTCAATCCTGCAATCTATATATTTTATAAAATATAAATTAACATTTTGTTAGCATTTAATAATTTCATATAGGTTTACTCGATATTGAGAAAGACAATGCTTCAACTTAAATAAAGCCGTTGTTCGATCGGAGCCCCAAACAACCAATTTAGCGATCATTGGGTCGTAATGAACTGAAACGTCATCTCCTAAAATAATTAAATCTTGCAAATGTACAATTATTAAAATTAACATGATGCTATTTTTTTTTAACCTTGTAACACTCCGGTTTCAATTCTTACATCTGAAGTGGGTGTCGGAGTGGACAGATGGGATAAGTGTCCAGCACCTGGCATAAAATTATTTAATGGATCCTCCGCGTAAATACGGGCCTCAAATGAATGTCCATTGAGTATAATATCGCTTTGTTTTTGTGGTAATGTTTCCCCTGATGCTACCTATTAACAATATACTTTCAAGAGTTATAAAAATACAAAGTTCCAGAAAAGAGTTGAGAATAGAACTGACTTTAATTTGCCACTCTACTAAATCCGTGTTAGTGATCATTTCTGTAACTGGATGTTCCACTTGTAATCTAGTGTTCATTTCCATAAAATAGAAATTATGATGTTTATCCATTATAAACTCCACAGTTCCTTTTGTTTCGTTAAATAATAGTTAGAAAAGAATACAAGAAAATAGCAGATAATAATTACCAGCCCCAACATAATTAACAGCTTTAGCTGCTTTTACCGCTGCTTCGCCAATTTTTTTCCTAACTTCGTCTGAAATATGAGGCTGTAAAATAAATTTTTTAATATACAGTAATTCATTTTATTTGCCAATCCAACAAATTACCCCAGGAGCTTCCTCTATAATTTTTTGATGCCTACGTTGAACACTGCAGTCTCTTTCAAATAAGTAAACGTAATTTCCGTAATGATCTCCAAAAACTTGCACTTCCACATGTCTAAATTATTATAATCATATTAATAAATTAATTAATTACAGATAATTAGTCGTTTACCTGGGTGTTTCCACATATTTTTCAATAAGAACTACATCGTCTGCAAATGATTTTAAAGCTTCTCGTTTAGCAGACTCTAATTGAGTTTCAAATTCACTTTCAGCCATAGCAATGCGCATTCCCTGGAGAAAAAAAAAACAATGTTATAAATTAAAGAATGCAATTATTATTATTTTACTAGTAGGCTATATTTTTATACTTTTCCTCCACCGCCTCTGACTGCTTTAATCATTACAGGATAACCAATCTTTTTTGCTTCTGATTTTAATTTTTCCAAAGATTGATCATCACCGAAATAACCTTCAATGATTGGAACACCAGCAGCTGACATAATAGCTTTCGATGTGCTTTAAAACAAATTAATTCGGCTAATTATAATTATTTAAATTACGATTAATAACTCAAAAATCTAACCTTTTAATTCCCATGTCACGAATGGCAGAGGCAGGTGGTCCAATAAAAATGACACCAGATTGTTGACACAAATCTGCGAATTCGGTATTTTCAGACAAAAATCCATAACCAGGATGAATGGCCTATTTAATACACTTAATTAATAAAACTTTTGCCTTAAACAAAATTTAAAAAAATAAAATTTTACTTTGGCATTGCTAAGTTTGGCAACGTTTATTATTTTTTCTTTAACTAAATAACTTTCTTGAGAGGCCGCAGGTCCAATTAAATAAGCTTCATCAGCCTACAAATAAAAATGATTTTATAAATAATTACGTTAGAAATACAATAACAACATTTACAAAAGCGGTACCAATTTAACATGAAGAGAGTTTTCATCAGCTTCACTATATACCGCGACTGTTTGGATACCTAATTTTTTAGCCGTTCTTATCACCCGACAAGCAATTTCACCTCGATTTGCTATTAATATTTTGTCTATCATATATTTCTTTGGTTCTAAGATCAATTAAACATAAAAATATAATCCATAAGTCTTTTAAATATATAAAAAAAAAACCTTAAAATTTATTACCCGAGGCTAAATATTTGGAGAGCAATTTGGTACAATTGTAAATTTGGCGTCCTCTAATATAAATGATTGCCATTTAAACAAACGACTGATTAATATAATATTATAAGTAATTAAACATTGTTTTATTCTTACCTAAAAGGAATTCTCCTAATAGACTGCATTTTTAAAACTTAATGAATACAAAATAAAGCTTTTGCTGCCTGATCTTGAATAATTTTGCCAGCTGAGCTTGTTTGAAATGCAAGATCAGATGATCAATGTCGCCGCGTAAACGACCTTGAATAATGCTTTAAAATTAAAAAAGTTAAGAAAAAATACATAATATAATTTTTAAAATATATAAAAATAAATGAATGTATTTGAATTATGTATCGTAGCATTTCGTGATAGTAAAAAGCAAAAATACAAAAGTTTTATTTTTATTGCAAGTGGGCACACGGATGAGAGAAGAACGAGTGGGAGGAGAAGGTCGCCATGTGACGCATTCATCCTCAGCCAACTACCATCAACTACTGACAAGCGAGAAGGTTAATGAGAAACAGTTGTATCTTGACTTCATTTTTACAACTCTTATTTTTGTTTATTTGTTTTCAGAGACCGCGATCGTGTGAACGTTTTTCATACTTTTTTATTATTCTTTTTTTCTATTAATTTAATGACATTTTAAAAGTTGAACTTGTAAAATGTTGAAGCAGGCGAATGATAGCCCGGTTTTGACGTACAAAGTAGTAGTAGTGGGGACTGGAGGTGTGGGAAAAAGCGCGATTACTATTCAGGTACCGTATTAATTTCATTTTTTATTAATTCAATATTGATTCTACTTTTCAAAAAAATTAATGGTAATTTTTTTTTCTTCGTTGTTTTATACGGAGTACTTTTTTTGTGGAAATTTTTGATGCCATTACGTCACTCCAGTTTATACAGGTAATTATACAGTTTTTAATTTTTGATTATTATAAAGTTGGTCGCGCGTGAGTGCACGTGCGTGATAATTCTTTCCTCAAATCCGGTTACACGTTATGGTTTAGCTCATTTTATTTTTTTTTTGAATCCGGCAAATTTTATATTGTTATTTACATTAATTTTTATAATCATTACATGGAAATTCAATAGCTAGGTATAAAATCATAGATTTTGACAAGTTTCATACATTTCCTCTTAGTCTTGACGACCCCCAATAAAAGTAAATACCATAAGTATAGTTCAAATTAAAAAGAAAATTTTCAAATTTCATAATAAAATATGTGACTTTTTTTTTAAATTAAAAAAATAAATAAATAATAATTATACCGCTATTTATTTATATCGAAGACTGGAAAATACTTTTCAATTTAAATCTCAGGATTTCCGCAAACTGATTTAATTTCTTAGAATATATGAATTAAAAATGTTTACGAAAATTCTGTTGAAATAAAAAAGGAAATTTAAAACTGATTATTATAAGCTTTTTTTTTTTTTTTTTAAAAAAAAAAGAAACTTTTTTATTTGATCCGAAAATCTGAATAATTTCCGATTATTTCGAATATAAATATTGCGTAATTCCTAGATATTATAATAGATTGTAATTGACACCGCGAAATTTTAATTACTTTGGTTGGCTAACCCCCAATCTAGTCATCTTTTATTTGATATCGACCCAGTTTTAATTTCGTCTTGTAACACTTTCCCTTAAATAGAAATTTATAAATGAGGACAACGTTAAAGTCGGATGTAGTGGGTGTTGTCAACTTGTATTTTCATAAAAATCGACCCACTCTATTTAAAATATACCTGTGTAGGATGAAAATTGACATAATTATCAGCTAATATATTGCATGAACTTGAGTTTAATCTAATGTTTATAATTAAGTAGATTTACTGTTTTCTTTATTCCAGTCCTATTTCGTCACTGACTATGATCCCACGATTGAAGATTCGTATACGAAACAGTGCGTTATCGATGATGTAGTGGCTAAATTAGATAGTAAGAAACGGCTTTTCATTAATTCTATGAGTTTTTATAATTAATTTTGGAATTTAAAGTGTCTTTTTAATTAAGTTTTATGAGATTCGTTATAATTTATGAGGTCTGGCTGAGCATTAATTTGCGTGTATTTCTTTTAGTTTTAGATACTGCTGGCCAAGAAGAATTTAGTGCTATGAGAGAACAATATATGAGATCTGGGGAAGGTTTCTTACTTATATACTCGGTGACAGATCGGAATAGGTAAACTTTAAGAGCTTTTTTTTATTATAGCTTTTAATGAGCTTATGAAAGAAAAAAAACCCGGTTTCCATGGCTACACTTATTCATAGATGTTTTTACATTCATTAAAATCAATTAAAAAAGATTTATGCCATAACTTTTTAGCTAAAATTAAGTTTGATCTCCTAAAAATATTAAGACTTAATAAATAAACTTTTAAATACCGGTAGCATTAATTACTTTAAAAAAAAAATCATTGAATTGCGTAATTTAAAATACCTAAAGTCGCAATTTAATAACAATTTTAATATTTTAAATTTTAGTTTTGATGAAATTTACAAATTTCACAAACAAATCTTGCGGGTAAAAGACCGAGACGAATTTCCAATGTTAATGGTCGGAAACAAAGCCGATTTAGATCATCAAAGAGTGGCAAGTTGACCAAATATTTTAACCTTAATGTTAAAGCAAACTAAAAACATTTGTTTGATAATTAGGTATCTACTGATGACGGTAAACAATTAGCCCAACAACTTAAAATTTCTCACAAGGAATGTAGCGCTAAGTTAAGAGTCAATGTTGATCAAGCTTTTTACGAACTGATTAGAATAGTGAGGTAATCAACTCTATAATTATTATTATATTCTATACTCAATGAACAATAATAATTATTTTTTGAAATATTTATAGACAGTTTCAAGCAGCTGAACGACCACCAATTAAACCCCCGGTTAATAAAATTAAGAAAAAATGTACTATTTTGTAATCGAGTGAAGGAATATACTTCTATTTTTATCAATCATTTTATAAAATGCCTTTAATATTGCCTCGGATATTTACCGAGCCTATTTAAATGGTTTTCAACATGACTGCCATTATTTTGTTATTGTAAAAAAAAGATTGTATTGTTTCCGCTCTTTTTATACCTTTTTTTTTGTTGTTGTTGTGCACCTGTTATTTTCACCACTATAATAGTGTTATGCATTTTTTCAAAATTAAAGAAAAATATTGATTCTTGACCGCAAGCCGTCAAACGTCATATCGTTCTGAACATATATTGTGACCATATTCATTATAATCTTTGCGAGTGACTGCAAATCTCGTCATTTCACTATTTTTTGAACAGTATACTCCTCCTTCCCACGCATTAGTTATCGGACTAAAAATTGAAAAACGGGGATCGAATGAATAATTATTCCTTAAACATAAAGCAAATAATTTTTTTCCTACTTTTTTGCTAGAGATACATTTACGTCATAATCTTCACACGCCAGGGCTCTAATATCGTTATATCTAAATTAATAATAAATTCGTTAATTCGAATTTAAAAAAAAAAAATTCTTGAAAAATCACTTAAGCTTACATTCTTTCCTTAAAACCTGGAAATAGGCTGCTCCCACCAGTTAAAAAAATATTCTTGTAAAAATGAGGTCGTAATTCTAGAATAGCAAATAAAAAGTACGAAAATATCGACAAATAAGATGGGGAAAACGAGCTAAATGGGCTAAAAGTTTTAAAATAAACTACGACTGTTTACCTTCAGGAGTGGAATCAATAGAATGCACAATTGCTTCACTAATTCCCATTTGTTGAACTCCAACATCCGAAGGATGGAACAATAATTCTGGAGCGGCAAACCTTTCATTTGTCATGTGAACAGTCTGCGCAATCACGTAAATATAACTTGAGAGAAAATGAATTTAAAATTGAAAAGCTACTTGTTCGCCTTGATTGAGTGGAGTCGTGTCGTCTGATGTTCGAATGTAACCGCGCTTAATAATTGTATAATCTGGTAAAACATAATCTCTCGCAATTGTATTGGCTGCTCCTTTTTTTCTAGTAAAAATAGTAATTTCTATAAAATGCTTTAAATAATTTTTCAAAGTAAAAATCAATCTCACTTCGCAATTTCCATATCGCTATAAAAATGGCTCGACACAAAACAAACGTCTTCTTTGACTTGATTCATTACGTAAGTTTCATCCATAACGTGCAACTGTCTAAATATAAATTCTAAAATTAATAAAATTGAATTCAGCGACCCTTTCTAATATTCTTATAACCTATAGGAGATAACGTCTTTTAAATAATTAGTCAATAATTTGCCGCCGACGTCAATTCTTCTAATAGAACCTTTCAATTTTTTCCCTTTACAATAAGGAACAATATGAGTAAACGAGTATCCGGCTTCAACGACCAAGCAACACATTTCTTTCGCATTATTTTCTTGGTAATTCAAAGCGCTTAATGTTGAAGCTACAAAAAAAGGAATGATAATTATAATTATTGTGCTCATACGAGCAATTCAAAATACGGTAATTTACACGCACCGTTAGTTTGAAGAACCGAATCAAAATTAAATTCCTCAAAAAGTAACTCGTTCATTCCTTCTTGTATCGAAGTAAAGTTAAAGTGCGGCACAGTTATTATTAGCTGGTTATCACCGTTATCTTGATTTAAATTCAAAACGTCTTTTCCGAAGAAATAATCCCAAACGGTTCTTTGAGCTTCCCAGTTCACCAAAAATCCCTAGAAAAAGGATTCGTTCGATTGATACCGTATTATAACAGGCAGTCAACGTTATAAAAATGAAATTACTTTTTGAAACGGCAAAATATAAAATAAACCAGAAACATCTTTACAATCGTCAATTTGATCCCCAATAAACTGCCTTCGCCTTTCACTTTTTGCTTTTGTAATGCAATTTGGCATAACTCTTTAGAAAACACAATCAATTCATTAATAACGTGTACAGTAATGCAAATTGAAATGTATCCAACAATACCTCGGTTCTTTTTGCGTTGAATAACCGATTTTAGCCGTATAACCTCCATTATCTAAAATAACGCACTTTGGACTCATCTTTCACAAAAAATTTCTATCAATTTATACAGTTTAAATGGCTAAAATTTGAGAAATAAAACCCAAGATAGTTGACATTCACGAAACAAACAGTGCCGCCATTAAATCGTACGATCCCGGAATGACGTAGGCGTAACGCAGACGCCGTCTACGTCTACGTAAATTGACTTCTTTTTCTCCCACCCGCAATGGCGGATCCGCAATTTGAAGAATTTAAAGCCGTATTTGACAAGCTTCCGCAACATATTAAAGCTCCGACATATTGCTACAGGTAAACGAATTTATTTTGCAATTATAGCGGATTACGCAATTGATAAAAGAACTGGCTAGATATCGAAAAATAAATCCATATTGAAGGGTAACGTGAGTCGATGACGTCACCTTACAGATGACATTTTTCTGATCTGTTTATGTAAATCGCCTCCTTCGATGTTATTGTATAGTATTTCGTGTGAATTTTTGATATTATTCCTTTATTACCATTTCAAATAAATCTGAGCTTAAAATTATATTATTATGGAGAAGTTTTAGCCTATTTCTCGAACGCTATAATGGTTTTCACAATGTTCTTAGAATTCAAATAAATAAATAAATTTTTTTTAAAAATAAGAAATGTTTGTTTTTCTAATAGTTACTGTTTTAATATAATTATTTTGCTAAATTGCATTTAAAAAATACAATACCATAGAAAAATCTTTAAAAAAATAATTAATACTACTAATAATACAATTTTTTTTTAAAAAAAAATTATAACTTGTCTTGCTTGTTTTTAATATTAAATTTAGTATTATTTTATAGTTTTATTTTATTTTTAATTTATCTTCGTTTCATGTTTTATCGGTCTTAATAAAATCATATTAGAAATTAAGTTTTAATTTTCTCTCGTTCAAATCGACCCCTTAATGTGTGTGTTTTGCACTATTCGTGTGTAATGTGAGGTTGCCCTCTATTTTGTCATTGGTATACTGCACGTATAACTTCTCACATTTTGATATTACAGTACGGTAATTATAAAAATTAAATCACATCTTTAAATATTTTAGACTAACACTAGACGACGAATTGTCTGACGAGGAAGGAAATGTAGATGAATGCGTTTTATACGCCACTGAAATTGGAGATTTTAGCGAATTAGAAAGTTATTCCGAAAAACCAGACGTAAACAATTCACCCATCGTACGTTCATTTCCATCACCAACTGTCGTTCATTTCAATAATACAACATTATCTTATAGAAACGGCGAAGAATACCATTAGCATTAAATAATGAGACCAATTTAAGCGTTTCGCAAGGAGGAACAAACGAAAGTGATGAATCGGAGAGGCGTCAATCACAGCACCAGGCGCAGTCATCTACATCCACCGGTCGAAAAAGACGTCGACTTCCCGAAACTCCAGTGGCCAATTCCACACGTGAGTTTACATTATTATTGATTTCTTATAAGTATTATTATTTCTCGCGGTACATTTGCTTTTGTTTATCAATTTTAGCCAATGGTAAAGGCTCAAGTTCAATTGTATTTAAAACAAAAGCAATGTCTCTCGCTGACGAAATACGGGAAGCCGAAAGACATAGCGAAACATCACATTTTAATATTAAAGAAGGTCACTGTAAAAAATCTTCCAAAAAATCGACTTTATTTCCGTTTCGTAAATGTGCTCGCATGGCAGGTAAATTATTATTATACACATTTAAAAAATATTAATAGCTCACATTTTAATTGTTAACTTTCTCACTGATAAAAATGTAATTGTACAATTTTCAAGATCACGATTCTAGTCCCGAAGAAAAAATATTTAATACTGATGCTGATAGTGGAAATTCAACTACTCATAGTCCTGAAGGAAATGGAATTTATAAAGCTATATTAAATGGTGAGTAAATTATTATTCTATTTATTATTATTATTTTTTTTTTTTGCTGATAATAATATTATGACTGTTGGTGTCACTTCCCCTCCACTCCTCAAAACCCCCCTCAACTCCGTAAAAACCTGGTGTTCGAGAATGTACCATCCAATTTCTGTCTCTTATAAAAAACAAACTATCAAAAATAAAAATTTAAAAATGGTGCCAATTTACAGAAAAACTCATTTCTGTGAAAAAAAATATTTCTTTCGTTAATTGAAAAATATAAAAAAAAACCTAAAAATTCACACAAAAATCACTGGATCATTTCAGCAGTACATGTACTGTCCTTTGATAACAATGAAAACAATGAAACAAAAATGTAACTACCATTTGAAAACAATTTACTGTAAGTGCTGTAGTAACATTGCAACAGACCATTCGATATGTGCAACATTTGGAATTACTGTAAGTTAGTTCTAAATTGTAGTTGGACTTGTGTGTCTCATTTGCAGGTTTCTATAAACTATTCACTAGCTGCGCTCAGTTGCAACAACTGCATTCCATTTAAAGCGTAGAGAGCATTGAAACTAATAATAAAAAAATATATTTTTAATATTCCATTTAAATTGTTATTGTTTGAAATGTTTTTGTAAGGGAAATGTCACTTTATGGGTTTAATTTTTTTTTTTTTTTTAATATATTTTGAATTAACCAAACATGAGTTTCTCTGTAAAATATGGCATCACTTTTAAGGTTTTAGCCCTGTTAATTTTTTTTTAATGACAGGCGGAAATTTGAAACTATCTTCTCTGACACCTTGTATTACAAATATCTTAAAAAAAAAAAAAAAATTAAATGATAGAAATTATTTACACAACTTCATTTGAATAGTGATTTTTAAATAGTTATTAACTTTAGCAATTTAATTTGTAAATGTAATTTCTTTCAAATAGGTTTTTCATCACCAACATCTTCTACATGCAGCTCGGGTGTATCATTAGAAACATTAGAATCTTTAGAAGCAACTCACAGAGGTTTACATAAATTCATGCCTCGACATCGAGATGAAGTTGAAATTGAAATAGGAGATCTTTTATACGTTCAAAGAGAAGCGGATGATCTTTGGTGTGAAGGTATATCACAAATAATTTTTTTAAATTATTGGCAATAAATTTAATTTTATTACTATTTTTTTAAAAAAAAATTAGGAGTAAATTTACGAACCGGTAAATGTGGCGTTTTTCCAAGTGCATACGCGACTGATGTTGATTATGCAGAGTTTGACCCCGGTACATATCAATTACTCAATTAAAATAACGATGAAATGACGTGATATTGACATTTTGACGAATATTTAGGTGTCATACAGCCAAAAAAAGAAAATTTTCTTTTAAATTATTTAAGTTCTATCGAAGTTAGTATTAGTAAAGGAAATCATGTTCTATGCCAAGCTATTAAAAAAATTACAGCCACAGAAATTTCAGTTCATCCTATTGTGTTGGAAGTTACTGACCAAGGATTAAGAATGGTGGATCGAAGCAAACCACTTGTAATTCCAATCATTCATTTTTTTAAATAGAAAAAATAATATTTTACTAATGCTTATTTTGGGTTTTTCTTTTACAACAGCCTAATCAAGTTCCTTGTCACGATTATTTTTTCTGTCTTAAAAACATTTCATTTTGTGGTTTTCATCCGGACGATTCAAGGTAAAACAAAAAAAAAATTCAATATATTTTTAATTAATAAATTTATTTTGATTTCGTTGGGGGGGGGAAAAATGTTTTTTTTTTTAAAGATATTTCGGTTTTATAACAAAACATCCAACAGAACAACGCTTTGCTTGTCATGTATTCTTAGGAGATTCTACAACGCGATTGGTGGCGGAAGCTGTGGGGTAAGTTTTCCTTCAAATAATATTTATTTCTACTTACAGTATTTTAGATTGCTAGATTTTTCTTTGATTTTAATTTGCTAACTTTTACAGGCGAGCATTTCAAAGGTTTGAGCAAAAGTTTGCTGAAGCGTTTGAACGATTAGAAGATATATATTTGGAGTAGCATTACTATAAAATAATAATTTAAATTAAATGCTTCCAGAGCTTTATTTATTTATATACAACGTCATAATTTATTTATTTTTTATTTATTTTTAACTTTCATTTAATAAATTTTTTATTTTTTTTATTAAACTTTTTTTGCACGATATTATTTCTTTCCTTTTTTAGTGTTACCCAATAGTATGTAATTAATAAAACAAGCTTATTTATTCAATCTAATGTACTACAGGATTAATAATGGAATTTCTGATGGCGTTTAATCAAGAATTTTTCAATTTTTTTTTTGTTTTCGTCGCTTACAATTTAATGTAAAATACGGTAGATAATTATTATAATTGTAAAAATGTTTGAAGTAAATATTGCAACATTATTGTACAGTACTACATGCTGATTTGTTGTATAAAAATAATTAATTAATTAAAACGGCAATTGAAAAAATTTTAATTATAAATTTGATGTTTATATTATTTTCCGCGCTGGCGAGTATTTCATAAACCGCTCACTAGATGGCGTAGCGCTAACTCCATAAGAAGATGGCGGCTGGTGAATTTGTCCATGTCATATGTGATTTTATCGACGTTAAAAATAAAAATATTTTTCTAGCCATTAAAGGTATTTTATGTTTTATTACTTATTTATAATTATAATAGTATAAATGCAATACTTTGTGTTCGTGCAAGTTTGATTTGAAATTGCGCTTCGTGTTTAGGTTCTAAAGATAAAATCTGCTAAGGTCATTTACTCGCTGTTTTGCAATGCAAACTCAAGAAATTTGATATTGTGATAAATAAATATCGTTGATTTATTAACGAAATTAATATTTTATGACCATTGCCGTACATTTTCAAATTGCAGAATCCTACGTTACTGATTTCAATTGCAAATTTTTTTTTTTTTTTTTTGGAACAAATATTACACCTTATCTACTGAGGAAATTTGTCTTGACAGAAAATGATAAATTTTGCCTTCCATAAATTATTTATCATACATTTTACCGTACCCTCCTTAAGATTATACTAAATATTATCGACTATTAAAAAAAAAAACTATGTTTAATTTTATATCTGTAATAATAATATTGTTGATTTTATCCGCTGTTGCTAAGCGATTAGATTGTGCAACGGATGAAAACTGCCCTTTGCCAACTTTTAATTTCATCACACGAAATCTTGGCAGTGTTTACGCTGCAAACGTTAGTAATCCCCGCAAGATCTTACTGCAATCTCAAAGCTTTCCAACTTGTGAAATGTTTAAGTCGCTAAGAATAAATGCTCACTTAATTTGCAATTTGGTAGGTTTTATAATAACGAGCCAGCGCATTTAATTTAATAGTGCAATTAAAAACCATTATATTGTTTTAATATTAGTCACATAATTGTATTTATAATTTCAGATTCGTTACTAGAACACTAAAAAAAAAAACAACAACTACGGCCAACATTCAACCATGGAAGAGTGGTGCGAATTGTTTAACAAGGGAGAACTTAAACCCGAAAATTTGCGCGATTATTGGAAGGTTGTGGTTCCTCAATTACTCTCGCTCAAACCAGGCTCTCCCTATCTGAACCCGCCAATCGATGAATCTGGAATAAAAAGTAGGTTGTTTGAACCTTTAGAGACCTTTCTATTCGGTTGTCTATGGCCTCAAGCTTCGGAAGAATTACGAGCGTGTGAAAAACCACCGATACGATGCGGAAAAGTGTTTAAAGTTGGCGAACCCACGTATTCCTGCAGAGATTGCGGCGCTGATCCCACCTGCGTGTTATGTGTTGACTGTTTTAAAACCAGCGGTCATCAAACCCACAGATATCGAATGTCCACGTCAGGTGGGGGAGGCTATTGCGATTGTGGAGATACTGAGGCCTGGCGTTCAGGAGCTTTTTGCAAAACTCATCAAGAATCGAACGACAGTTTAGAAAATAACGAAGATCCTCTTTCGAGATTGCCTCCTGCGGTAGTAGTTAAAGGTCGAATCGTGATGGAAGCCTTGGTAACCTATTGTTATCAATTAATTCTTTGGGATAAGACCATTTTTCTTCCGGACGATCTCAAGCAGAATAAAGACGCCGCCGTGAACGACTCTTACGTCACCTTACTTTACAACGACGAGATTCACACCTACGATCAGGTAATAAGAGCTCTGGTAAGAAATATCAACTGTTCACAAAAAGAAGCGGTGGAAATCGCCACTTTGGTTGACCGCGAAGGTCGCTCTGTGATCCGATGCAGTCATTCGCGAGATTGCATCAATTTGAAAGAGCAGATTGAGAAATTTACCGCGCACCACATCCCCAAACCTCTACGAGTACTCGTCATGCACGCCGATGTTTACGCTCATCAAAGTCATGCCTTACGTCTCATGAATTGGCTACTTCAGTTGGTTAATCACAGCAGATCTTTTCGATATTTGTTCGGAGAAGTGGTTTTTAAAGAAGGTGGAAATGAAGGTAAAAAAATTATTACTAAATTGCATCGTATTCCATGATTAATGTATTATTAATTTTTGTTTTTTAAAAAAAAAAAAAAGGTAAACGTTCTATTGTTGAAAGTATTATGGACTACGATACGAAGATGTGGAAATCCGCTCGATCTTTATGGCATCAGCTGTTTATTAGTGGTTTATTAATGGAAGGAGCTAGTAAACAAAAATTTAGCCGTCTTTACGCTCGCAATTATTCTTCGATAATCAAAGATTTCGTAGAAGACGATCACGAACAGACGCTATCTATTACGTCTCTCTCCGTACAATTGTTTACCGTGCCATCTTTAGCTCACATGTTAATTGCCGAAGAAGATATTATCGCTATACTACTTCACACTTTTAACGTTGAGAGTGAAAATAAATTAAATAGCGAGGGGAAACTGGCTTTTGTGCGTACTGTTCAGGATATTCCTTTTAAGAGAGCTTGTTGCGTGTTGAGCGATCTTTATTATTTAGTAAACACTCCTCCTGAATCTTGGACGGGAGCTCTACGAAGAACTTTTCTTCACGGATTTGCCAAGTTATTGGAGTTGCTAAGTCGTATGCATGGAATGGACGCGGCAGTTCGACAAGTAGGCCAACACGTGGAATTCGAACCAGAGTGGGAAACCGCCTTTAACCTGCATTTGAGATTGGGAGGAACGGTTACGATGATGATCGTATGGTGCAGCACCGATCGAACGGTTCTCATAAAAGCTTATAGAGCGGTGATGAAACGATTAGCTGCGGCAATAGGGAAACCAACTTACGTAACGCACAAGGTTAAAAAAAAAATCTATTGTACAGTAATTAATATAAATTACTAATTATTGTTATTTCTATTTTAGGTGGCTGAACATATTGTTTCGTGTATAGCTTACGACGTGTCCGCTCAACCAGTTTCGATTCATCTTCCATTATGCGGTTTGCTGGCCGGTTTACACGTACATTTAGAACGTCACGAACTTACGTATGATTCGGCCGAATTAGCGTCGAGTGAAAAACCAAGCCCAGCAGTTTTAATGGAATTGCCATTAAGGACTCAAGTGATGATGGCTCAAGTACACGCCCAAATGTGGCGACGTAATGGTTATTCTTTGCTTAACCAAATCTTTTTCTATCGAAACGTGCGTTACCGCACCGAAATTTATGACCGCGATGTCGTGGCTATTCAGATGGGAGCGTCTTTGATGGATGCCAATGATTTTTTAATCCATGTTCTTAATAAATTTGGTTTACTGCAGTGGGTTTGGGACGATTACGTGCAAGATTCGAGCATGCCTTCTATCTCCACCAACGGCGAAGAAGAATCTGTCGCTGCGGGAAATTTAGATGCTCGAGTAACAGGGGCAAAAGGAAAGCAGGTGTCGCAACTAGCTGAAGATTTTCTCGGATTAATCATCACCGTGGTGGGTGAAAGATATGTTAAAGGGGTTGGTCAAGTCACGGCCGAAGACGTGGTGAAAAAAGAAGTGATTCAACAACTCTCGATTGAACCCATGTCTCACAGTCAGCTCGTCAAAGCTCTACCTGAAGATTCAAATAACGAAACTGGTCTCGAACGAGTTATCGATCAAGTGGCCATTTTTAAGAAACCTCCCGGCTCGAATAAAGGCTTATATGAACTTTTACCCGAAGCTCACAAGCATTTTAATCCCTTTTTTTTCCACTACAGCCGCGAAGAACAATCGAAAGCAGAAGAATTTCAAAGAAAACGAATGCGAGATCCGATTGGCGAGGGTGAAGATACTTCTTGTCTCCCACCACCGGTTCCTCCACCTTTTAGTAAACCTTTTTCCGCCATCATTAATATTCTCTGTAGCGACGTTATGCTAAAGATAATGCGCCTTTTGCTGGAGAGAGCGTTGACCGCAGCCACTAACAATGGAGTTCCACCAACTGACTCTGAAATTCAAAGAGTTTTGCATCTAATTGGCTATGCCCTGCACGAAGAACAACGGTCATTAGAAGCTGGAAATTTATTTTTCCAATTTACTAAAAGAGCTACTAAAGAAAATATTTTGGAGCTTTTAGAAGCGTTAATAGCCTTTCTTCCAGTCGGATCGAAACTTTCCTATCAAATTCCTCACCGAGATCTTCTTTCTTGGACGACGAAAAAGTTTCGAATGGTTAGAAGAAATCATGCGTCATTAGCAGAAGAAAGCGGTATCGGAGAAGGCGCTAAAAAACCCGAAATGAGCGCGGCTGCGACCGAAGACGTCGATCCAATGGAAGTTCAAGTAGAAAAAGAAATGGACGAAAAACAACGTCGCGCTGAATTAGCAATGGCTAGAAGAGCTAGAATCATGGCGCAAATGGCAGAGATGCAAAAGAGTTTCATTTCAACTCACTCGCATTTATTCAAAGGAACCACCATGACTTCCGGTGGTAGCTCTGGTTCGGCCATGGATCTCACGGAAAGCGAGGAAAAATCGACGTCTTCCAGCTGTATCGGACCCAGTCGAGGAATCCGAACGGTGAGTCGAGAAGTACACACTTGTATTTTGTGTCAAGAGGAGGAAGAGGTATCTATGGATGGACGTCCGCTGGTCTTTTCAGTTTTAGTGCAAAAATCTACCGTTCTTTGCCCCATTAAAGGAGAACTCGATGATAGGGAGGTGGAACAAGTTCCACTTTTACCAGCCGCAACTCTGAAATGCGCCCTTCACACGTCCACTTGCGGACACGTCATGCATGCGGAATGTTGGAAAAAATATTTCGAAATGGTAGCCAATAAAGAACGACGCAGATCGATACGAATTAGGCAGCACATTAGTTTCGATGTCAACAAACAAGAATTTTTATGTCCCTTATGCGAATGTTTAAGCAACGCCGTCATACCCATCATACCTCCAACCAACTATTTACCACTTCCGACACCGGTAATAATTTTTGTTTTATTTTTAAAAATTCAACATTTCAGTTTATGCAAGTTTTTTTGTTATTTAGATGGAATTATCCGTGAATGGATGGGTGGAGTTGATGGAACAAGTGCTAAACTGCATTCATCGAAACGAGTGCATTCGAAGTACAAATCAGTGGCCAAATGAAGCTCAACAAATAATGGAAGCTATACGTTCATATCCACAAATTGATAACACCTTAGCAGCACCGATTAAAG
Source organism: Polydesmus complanatus (assembly GCA_034692225.1). Classification (NCBI taxonomy): domain Eukaryota; kingdom Metazoa; phylum Arthropoda; class Diplopoda; order Polydesmida; family Polydesmidae; genus Polydesmus; species Polydesmus complanatus. Next base: position 9,502 of record JAQGAZ010000352.1, on the reverse strand, counting down.
AAATGCTTTTCGTTTTTGCTAAAACTACGTATTCGGTATTATTATTGTTTAAAAATGTATAATGTATTCTTATATAATATTTTCTTTTTAATGAATCTTAGGTTGCTATGGAGGAGAGTGCGAATGAAGAAGACGCCAAAATAACGCCCCTCGCTGTACACGCTTGTTTCTTCACAATTCGTGCTATTGAAGTAGCGTTACGTGATTCGGGAAAACCTACTTTCGGAGAGACGAGCTCGAGACAGTCGGACGCTTTAAAAGCTGTCTTGGGATATTTTTCGGTGGCGAACCGCTTGGCCCCTTCGAAAAAACTCGAAACCTATTTGGAAAAAGTTCTCAATTTTATTTATTTCAACGATCACAACGACGATCAACATTGCTTTTTAAATGTCGATGCTTTCGGTTTATTAATGTCGTTAGTATTCACGCTTTCAAACTGTTACGGACACACGGGATACGTTTTGGAAACGAGCGCGCTGCGCTTCGTTTACGTTTTTCACGCCTTGCAAATAGTTGCCAGTGTGAAAGTTCGGACCGGTACCGAACCCGTCATCCAACAAGAAGAAAATAATTTTTTAATGGATATATTTATGAAGTTAAATCCCAATATTAAAAACGTCACGCCAGCTGCTCTTCAAAGTGAAATCGAGCAAAGAAGGTAAACATTGTATGCTTTGATTAAGTTAGTAAACTAATCTTTTTTTTTTTTTAAAAAAAAAAAAAATTTAGCATTCCTTTTCTCCGATGCTGCGCTCTCTTTTTTCATGGTATAACCGGAGTATCTCCACCCGAAGAACTGACTCAATTGCATTCGGATGAACACGCAGCTCTATGTCGGTATTTGGCTCTAGAACCGGATGTCACGACGTATATCCAGCAAGACTCGCATTTAAAAACAATCGCGCAAAGGTAAAACGATAATTTAATAATTACAAGTAGTTAACGACGAATGGCGTCTTATCTTTCTTTTAGATGGATCAGTCATTCGTTAATTGCTAAAGGAGCTGTAGACCCAAGACTAACGCCGTCATTAGAAATCAATCAACTATGCTCTCTTCCTTTGGATTATAGCGAGTTAATCAACGAAGCAGCGTGTTTTACGTGCCCAAATTCTGATGGAGAGGGTAGTCGAGTGCCAACTCTTTGCCTTATTTGCGGCCACATCTTATGTTCTCAGGTATATATCATGATAATTCTCCGTGTTTTGTTATTTTGTATTATTCTCACCAACCGTGTTATACAAATTAAGTCGCAAAAAACAGGCAGGAAGAAAAAGAAAAGTACACAATCGGTTGGTGAGGGCGACAGAGAGCCCGTAAAAAAATTTTTTTTGCATCTTATTAATTATATTAAATGTGTTTTACTAGAGTTATTGTTGCCAATCTGAACTAAATGGTCACAATGTTGGCGCCTGCACCCTTCACGCTCATCGATGCGGTGCCGGCGTTGGAATGTTCTTACGAATCCGAGAGTGCAAAGTGCTTTTATTAGCCAGCAGAACCAAAGGTTACTATAATTTACATTAATTCATTTTTTTTTCTTTTGAGAGAGAAATTAAATATTATGTTTTTTTAGGGTGTTTTATATCGCCGCCATATTTAGATAGATATGGCGAAACTGATCAAGGTTTACGCAGAGGTAATCCTCTGTATCTTTGCCACAATAGTTTCAAAAAACTGCATCGGATGTGGTTAAATCACTCTCTTATGGAAGAAATTGCGCATTCGTTAGAATCGGCTCATTTCGTATCTCCAGTTGAGTGGCAACATCTTTAAAATTATCAATTTTTAATTACTAATTATAATCTAAAGATAACAAAAAACTGTTTTGTTAGCTAAAAAAAAAATAACAGTGAAATCTGTGCATTGTATCAAATTTATTATAACCACGATTTGATTTTTACCCTATTTTTTTTTTTTTTTGTTGTTTTAACTGAGGAAACTATTATAAGTGGTATCTCTTCAGTCAATTATTTTTTAATTAAGGACAAGGAGGAACTAAACACAGATATAGAGCTTCGTTTTAAAACTGTAATTTATTTGTTGTTTACAACGCACGGCCATCAATTTGCTAAATTTATGACACGTTGTTAATAAATTTTTGGAAAACCATAGAGTAATATAAATATTATTATAATATCCTGTTTGAAATAAAAGTCTAGTTTATCAAATACAATTTTAAAGTTTTTTTTTCTTATTCATCTATTGGGAGGGTGGCAATAGAAATTGCATCGCGTTAACTAAAAATTTATAACGATCGATAAACTCAAAAATGATAAAATTCTTTTGCCAAAAATATTCACCATGATTACTGTACGGAAGATATAAAGACGAATAAGTAGGCGATAAAAAAAAGGGCTTCAATTAAATTGGCCAATGAGGAAGGTAAAGAAATGATCGAAAAATTCAACGATTTGAGGTGAAATAGAATACTTTCACTCTCTACTGTGAATTATAATATTGAAGAAAATGTCGAAAATTTTTATACAGTTCTCTGCGCATAATTCTGAGGTCGTTCATAGCAAAGCATTGCTAAATCAAAGTTCGTTTTGTATTCGTTCCTAAACATAACTTATGTGGTTAAATTATAATTATCTTGGAAGTGAAAAAGCTTCATTACCCGATAATTTTAAAATGTCATTTAAATTACTAGAATATTCAAGGCTTTCCCAAAAATCTGAATAATAATTGACCTACGGTAGGTCTTACAATAGAGGATAGAACCAATATAAACTTTGAAATTGTATCTACAAGGTGTTCTTTCAGCTATTTTTTGTAACGGTAGAGAATGGAGCTTGAATATGACCCGATTTCTTTTTAATCTTAATTATTTATCTTTTTTCTTGATTGATTTACAGTCATTAAAAAAAAAAAAACAACAATTCGTTCGTTTAATTTGTTATTATTAAATTGGTCCAATTTAATTTCCTTTCCAAATATTAATCACAAAATTCTTAAAAATAGAAGTTCTTTCACACACCGAAGTATAATTTTTTTAAATACCGGTACTACAGTACCGTACATTGTATTTAAAAAAAAACCGTAATTACTGTAATCATATCAATAAATAATTTTAAAAAAATCCCTAATCAAAAATAAATAAATAATTCAAATTTTAAAAGTAGGCCCTACAAGTATAATAGTGGCTAGAACTATTATACTACAAGAACAAAAATAAATTCCGAAGAACTAACATTTTTTTTTTTTTTTTTTAAAAAAGTAAACAACTTTCACCCTATCATATTTATAAAAGTATTAAATAATCAACTTGAATTTACTTTTCAGCCCGATTTCAGCTTACTGTAACATAATAGCAAACATAAATGCCGTTTAATAGTTAAAAACCTGTTAATATCAGCATCTTGAATTAATATCTAAAAATGATAAAAACGCTTTAATCAAAACACAAATCGATATCTCTTCCCCTGTCTATCTTTTTAATTTTATCCCCGTGATAATAATAATAAAAAAATCTAATCTGTAGCTTTTTGTGTAACTTTTAAGTACGCGTGCACACTTTAAAAAAAAAAAAATATGATTCAGTTCAATGATTTGTCAATCTTGAGTGGGCCGGATGATCGGTACAAAGTAATGCTATGTCCACGGGTAAAACGAATAATCATTAATAATTTACTAAATAAATTATCTTCAAAATCCGCTTGGTATTGAAATCAAGATTTAAAAAAAAAAAATATTAACGCTATCGATTATTTCAGTTATGAAATAGAATTTAGTAAAAACAGTTCTACTAAAAATATTAAATTTTTTTTATACCGGTATATAATTTAAAAAAATCATAAAAAAATGAAATGTTGTACGCCAAGATGTTCAATCATAACAATAGTGATCGGTTCCATTTTGTGCATTGGTTCCGGATTATTTCTCTTTTTTCTACCTGATCTCATCGATACTATAGTCGCAATGGTAAAATATAATCATTTCCGTTGTCGTTATTCTATTCTTTAAACATTAATTTTCTTTCACAGGAATCGGAGTTAACGACGACTTCGATTGCGTACAGTATGTGGCAACGCATTCCGGTTCCGGTTTATCGGCAATTTTACGTTTTCAATTATGAAAATTGGGAGGAGTTTGTGGATAGCAACGGCACCGTAAAACCCAATGTAACTCAAAAGGGACCTTACACTTATCAAGAATATCGAAATAAAGTGTTCCTCGATTGGGAATCAAATGGAGACTACGTTCAATACAGAGAAACTCACAATTTTGTGTTCCGGCCGGATATGTCCCCTGAGCTGAGTGAGGATGACTACGTTTGGACTCCGAACTTGCCGTTAATGGTATGCAAATCCCAAATTAGAAGTCACAAAAATATATTTTAATAGATTAAGAATTATTATTCCTTCAATTTCTAAAACTTAACATCAAACCTTTTATAAATTTATTATAATTACGGCATAAACTATATATATTTTTTTTACAGTAATACTAGATTCCTTAAAATAAATCTAGCGACTTCAACTTGTCTGAAAATGAATTGTGACGGTTTTTCTTCAATTTTAATTTATTTTTGTAGCAACAACGAAGATTAGTCACATGATTTAAACAAAGTATAGTTCACTCTAAAAATGAGATTAAATAAATCTAGTTTACTGGATTTATTAAGAAATATTAAAGTGACTTAAGTTTGATTTATAGCTTTAAGTTTTCTTTGTACAAGAACTCGAGGCAATGCCCCAGCCCAAAAAATCCGCCATAAATTCTTTTACATGTATTTTTAACCTTTTATTTTAGCAATAATATAGATTTATAAAAACTCGAAAAAATCGTTTAACCAAATATTAGGACCATAACTAAATTTTGTTAAAATCCTTAAATGTAACTACAGTATTAAAACGAGTGTGCGCATCGGATATACTGTAACTTAATTTATGACAACCATAATAATTATTATAACTTCCGAGTTACGGCATCACATTTTTTTAGCTCTAAAAGTTGGATAGTTTATTTTACAACTCGTATTAATACTTATAAGCTCCCGACATAATCGACATTCCTTTTTAGCAATGAAACATCAAAAAATATATTATCGCCCACCAATATACTGTAATTGATCGATTCAACCTGAAATAAGCTCATATTTGTTTGTTGTTGTCTCCTAGAGCACCTGTGATCTGGTTAGACGAATGTATCCAGAAAAAGAAGCTAGTTTAATGCTCTCCGTTATAAACGAGGTAGTTCATAATCAAAGTCAACAGGCTTTTGTGAAAGCTCGCGTCGGAGATTTACTTTTTTACGGCTATCCCGATAAAGTTTTACAATTTGCTCAAGCAGCCAGTCAACAAGAATTTCTACCTGGCTCCTATTACGCCATGTTTTACGGAGTAAGCCATAATGCAATATCCAAGATTGAAAAAAAAAAAAAAAAATAATAATAATTTCATTTTTATCATTAATAGATAAATGCGTCGGACGATGGTAAATACGAAATCAACAGAGGCTACGACGACATTTCGCAATTGTACAGAATTAAAAAGTGGAACGAATCAACGTAAATACCTATAATATCAAAATAACGAATATCTACTGTATTAAAAAAAAAAATTGTATTTTTACTTCAAATTTACAGGTCGATTAATTTGTGGTATATGGATCAACCGGGTGGAAGTGAATCCGGATGTAATATGTACAACGGAACAGGTTAGTACAGTTTGCGCTCGACCGGTAAACACGCAAAGAAGATAAAACTTATGTAAAAAAAAAAAAAAGAAATTGCCGTCAGCCACGTTAACGTAAAGATTCGATACTTTGCGCACTCAAAAAGAAGCGAAGTTCCAAACTTATCAAAATTCTTCACCATTGCGTACAATACCGATTGCAGACCACAAACTCGTTAATGTTGTCACCATAATAATATGATCAAAAAATATAATACTACCGGTACTATAATAATTTACGAAATATTTTTTTTTTTTGAAAAAAAAAATAAAAGATGGATCATTTTATTGGCCAGGAATCGAAAGAAAAGATCGAGTGCACATCTTCATTTCTTCAATTTGCAGGTTCAAACAATTATAATTTACAAAGTTAATGTAAAGATGACAATTTAAATCATTTGAGACGTTTGAAAATAGGAGTGTTTTCATGGAATACATCGAAGACGCAGAGTTCAACGGAATTAGTGGTTACCGATACGCCTCGAATGTCAAACTTTTTGCCGATCCTAACATGAACCCTGACAACTATTGTTACTGTTCTCCCAACGCTTCGGCCTGTATCGCTTCCGGAGTTCACGCTTTTGGACCTTGCAAATTCGGTACAACTAAGCTTAATTCATTGCATACTGTAAATATTAATTCTCTCCTAAATTCTTACATGTATTCGCAGGCTCGCCGATTTATTTGTCTCATCCTCATTTCCTCTACACCGATTATTCCATTAAAGACGCCATTGATGGACTGGAACCGGACGAAAGCCAACATAGAATAGCCGTTTCTGTGGAACCGGTAAATAAATAAAATGCCTACCAGTATCAAACATAAAAAAATAAGTTTCGTTTTTTAATCCGCAGAATTCTGGAAATCTAATGCGCATCGATGTGCGATTTCAAATTAATCTGCGCATGTTTCAAGTTCCCGAAATGGAGTAAGTAGATTATAATATTTTATTATCACAACATTTTTGATTTAACCTGACTCAATTTATTTCCACTCTCAAATTCTACTAGGGGTGTTCTAGATACGTTACCCGAATCGATATTAATGCCTATAGTGTGGATCAACGAGGTTAGTAGTGCGCAAAAGTCTAAATCTATAGATTTATAAATCTTAAAAAAAACTATGTAACAAGTATCTGAAACATGCTGTTTAAATTTGATCCGGATCAACAATTATTTATTTTACGATGTACAGTATATGTTTTTTTGTAGAGTTCCCAGCTGGATCAAGACCGAGTGGATCTAATTCACGATTCCCTTTATCTTCCTACGAACGCAGCTTACGGAATAGCCTACGCTTTAATTTCCGTCACCGGATTTATGATCATGGTCGGTGTTGGATGCGCCTTTAACCTCATGTTTCGATTCGTAAGAAAAAACCTAATTAAAAATCATCCGATCGAGGAAATTAATTAATTTTTTTTTTAATGTTATAATTAAATAGAAAAAGTACGCCACAGATGGCTCGCTTCGACCAACTGACGACGACTATCCCATGAGCGACGCCGGGCATTCCAAAAACTATCCCATGTACGACGAAGCCAATCTACCCAGAATACAAACTAAATATCCCGAATACAATCGAAATAATTCAAAAAGCCAAACTTATTATTAAATTCTTGATTGGAAAAATAATAATAAAAAAAAATAACTTCACACAAACATCTGTTTAATTATTATACAAACTGTATATAATGTAAAACTCGACTAGGATACCGGTATTAAAAATTTGTAAAAAAAAAAAATAATAAAACAAATATAAAAAAAAAATTGCTAAATTTTTTTAAAATTATAATTGTGTAATGACGAAACTATAAGACGGCGGAACCTATTGTGGGGGCGATATGGTAACTCGCAAACCTGACCAGCTCCATTTCAGACCACTTAACATGACAATCCTCATGTTCAAGAAATTTTACACTCCCTCGAAAAACCCCCTCCTGCGCCTCGCAAGCTCGCTACCGAAAATTTTCTATTACCGTACTTTATAATAATTATTAGGAATTGTTTTCTTCGGGAAATATTTCATTTCGTGCGCCCTGCTAATATTCATTTGCGACATTGAAAAAAACAAACAAACAACAAAAAAGTAATTAAAATACTGTGCATACGGAAAGCCCATTTAAAAAAAAGTCACTGCCTGGTTTTTATTTACTCAACTGTGCGTTACTGCCATACATAAACATGGTTTACACGAGTCCAGTATCTGGTCGAGCACTCGGCCGGCTACTTGACTCGCTTTTTTTTTTTTTTTTTTTTTTTAAAAAAAATAAAAATGTTTAAACGAAGTTTTTGGGATTATAATTTGCGCATGCGCAGTGGTATCTTTTTTTATATATTATTTTAGTCGCCAGTGGCAGATGTGAAAAAGTGGGGACATAATAAATAGAGAGGGACATATTATAATACTGTATTGTATAAGCGACACGTTCAAAAAGGTCAAAGTTCATTAAAATAAGAGTTCTTATTTACTACAAGGTGTTAATTGAAAATTAACATTCTTTTCTCGATTTAATTTCAATGATAATACGAATGAAACAGCAAGACATTATATTATTATGGATTCTTTGTAGCACGATTCGTCGTTGGAAAAAATAAAAAATAAAATGACATTAATAATTTAAATATTTACCGTAATTATTCTTTTGCGAATTTATAGTTTCGCTTTTTATATACGGTAATAACGTTGCAAAATGCTCTATTTATCATTTTATTAAAGCAAAAACGTAAAAGCCACAATAACTCGCCACTCGCCAAACTGTTTAATCGAGTCGAGTAACCTTGATTTCTCGGCACGGCTACTCGACTCGCCCATTTACTCGACCCGTCTAAACCGTCTTTATGCACCAAATATGTGCATAATTTTATTTGCTCAACAGCGCGCCAAATGTTGTCAAAATTGCACGCGCCAAAATTTCATATTATAATAATTATTTTGATTAAACAGTGAACAAAAAAATATTTTTTCTTTTGGCTAAATTCGCTTTAGCAATAACTATGGATAAAGCTTTTCGAGAGGTAAAAAAACTTATAAAGTACTTTTATTAATTAATTAGATGATAAATTCCTATATATCACGTTATAAGTTTCGTCGAACATATTAAGGAATTGTTTGTTTTTTTTTTTAGTTTTATATTGAATTTTATTTTAAAAAGTTCGTTATACTGTATTGAGAAATTCGTTAAGATGCTAAACATTTCGTTGCAGTAATCAGCGGCGTACCGAGGGGGGAGCAATAGGGGATCACCCCGGCGCCACCAAAAAGGAGCGCCAGAATTGCAATCGCGGCGCTCATTAATTATTATATACCTTGTTTCTTTTTGAAGGGCGAGACGCAAAAAGCAACCAAAATTGAGACACATTCATAAAAATCTCATTATTATTTTTTTTTTCCAAAAAAGGGTATAAATTTGTCCTTTTTCCCAACAAAAGTTTCGCGTCTCACAAGCTTTTCAAGGGAAAGGGGGTGCAAAAACTAGTTTTGTCCCCGGGCGCTCGGTACTCGAATTTTAGCAAAATTACAGTGCTGTACAGTATTGCATTTTACGAAGTACGCATAGCCTATAATATTAATTTTTTTTTTCTTCTTCTTTTTGATTCTCCAGTTAAAATTATTACTAAAAGAGAAGAAGCATACGCCCGAATATAAAGAATTTTTAAAAAGCTGCGTAGAAAATGATATGGCTTCATTACCCGTAGCTTTTCCTAAATTTGCCCGCTTTTTTTTCGCGGATGGAGTGCTTTTCCACCAGATCATGCTACGTGGATATTACAATAGTAAACACTTCGAAGCGCAGAAAGAAGACGTTTTCGTCGTGTCTTTTCC